>JAPXFY010002850.1:22500-24664 GCA_030674185.1 Monoplex corrugatus
CGTAAGTTGCCTGCAGGCAACAACCAGATGTGATGGTGCTGTCAGAGGATTGATTTCCCCACGTCTGTTGTGCCTGTAGGGATGAGCTCCCTTGACTGACAGTCGCCCCTTTCTGACATCACTGATGGTTTTCTTCTCTCTATCCCCTGCCCTCCCCCCCCCCACCCCTACCTCTTCACCTCCCATTGTTCTTCTTCCCCCCTTCTTCATGTTCCCCACACATGTCTAAGTGTTTCCCACAGGCCTGCCCTCCTACCGCCGTATCTGATTTTTCATAGAGTTTAAGGAATCGAGAACAGAAAAGAACACACAGAAAATAGTTGTCGCCTGGAGTGGATGATGTCAGACAGTGACAGAAAAAGACAGACGTTGGATGCTGAAGTGGAAAGGAGGTGGAGGTAGGAACTATTTCCTCTGACAAACTCTGGATCTCTTTCATCCTGTAGCTCAGTGGACAGGGGGGGTGGGTTGGGGGGTGGGGGTGGGGGTTGACGAGGCAGGTAATTACTGGTTCTCTTGTATACAGCACGAACCATGGACGTCTTAAATGAAACAGAATCTGGCCTGCTGATTGCATGTCCACTGTCTGCTTTGTCGTGTGTTTCATCTGAATGTTTGCACAGGTATTCACTGAATGTTAGCACATGTATTCACTGAACGTTATCACAAGTATTCTCTGGATGTTAGCACATGTATTCACTGAATGTTAGTACAAATGTCCATTGAATGTTAGCACAGGTATTCACTGAATGTTAGCCCAGGTATTCACTGAACATTATCACAAGTATTCATTGAATGTTAGCACATGTATTCACTGAATGTTAGCACAGGTATTCACTGAATGTTAGCACATGTATTCACTGAATGTTAGCACAGGTATTCACTGAATGTTAGCACAGGTATTCACTGAATGTTAGCACATGTATTCACTGAATGTTAGCACAGGTATTCATTGAATGTTAGCACAGGTATTCACTGAACATTATCACAAGTATTCATTGAATGTTAGCACATGTATTCATCGAATGTTAGCACATGTATTCACTGAATGTTAGCACATGTATTCACTGAATGTTAGCACAGGTATTCACTGAACGTTATCACAAGTATTCAATGAATGTTAGCACATGTATTCACTGAATGTTAGCACAGGTATTCAGAATGTTAGCACATATATTCTCTGGATGTTAGCACAGGTTTCTCTCAATGTTAGTACAAATGTCCACTGAATGTTAGCATAGGTATTCTCTGAACGTTAGCACAAATATTCACTGAATGTTAGCACAGGTATTCATTGAATGTTAGCACAGGTATTCATTGAATGTTAGCTAAGGTATTCACTGAATGTTAGCTAAGGTATTCACTGAATGTTAGCTAAGGTATTCACTGAATGTTAGCACAGGTATTCACTGAATGTTAACACATGTATTCACTGAATGTTAAAAACAATTAGACTATGCACTGAATGTTAGCACAGGTATTTACTGAATGTTAAAACAATTAGACTATGCACTGAATGTTAGCACAGGTATTCACTGAATGCTAAAACAATTAGACTATGCACTGAATGTTAACACATGTATTCACTGAATGTTAAAACAATTAGACTATGCACTGAATGTTAGCACAGGTATTCACTGAATGTTAGCACAGGTATTCATTGAATGTTAGCACAGGTAATCACTGAATGTTAAAACAGAATCCACCGAATGTTAGCACGAGTCTGTATCTGCAGATGAGAAGAACTAAATGTTAGCGCAAGCATTCACGATCATTTTCAATGTCAGCTTTCAGCACATCGTCTCTGTGCTTGGAATAAATTCCAAGTGCACTGATACCAATGACTCTATGTATTGGAGAAAATCCAACATGAACAAAGAACTCCCCTAACAAAACAAACTGGGGATCTTTGGAAACGGAAAGCGCTGAATTCTTTCAGATTTTAGTTTTAATTTTAATTTACCAACACAAGGGTTCATCCATGTGCTCTACTACATAAACAATTGCTGTCTGGAGTTTGCAGTTTGCAATTTGTTCAAGAGGGATTCACCGCACTCCGGTGATTCCACATGCGCCCCATCGAAATCTGAAAGCAATTATCTGGCAGACTTCCTAAGCCTGCGCAAAACACTCTGTGGAAAGTCTGGTAAAGCATGATGAATGT
>JAPXFY010002851.1:0-24661 GCA_030674185.1 Monoplex corrugatus
GATTAAGTCTTAACTGCTACTAACTGACTTCTGCTTTCTTACCTCTGCAAGAACTCCAATGTTGCTCTTTGGGTTGCTGGGTAAGAGATATTCAGGCGTAGTACGAGGCAAACATCAACACAAGTGCATCACTGAAGATAGTGATGGGGCCATTCACATCGTCTGGTCCACAGATAACAGGGAGGTATTCTGCTGCCAAAGGAAAAACTTCCTGATGTATAGTTGCACACACACAAGAGAGGGGATCAGTATTTTTTATGATAAACTGCACCCAATGACTATTAAGTACAGAAGTTGTAAAATATTTTTTCTCATTACAAATTGATTGAACTGTATATCAAAAACCATGAAGGACATCCATCAACCAATTAGTAGGTTTGAGAATCACCAGAGGCAAAACAATGTGATATTATCAAAGGATTTAAAGTGGTGTTGATAACGCTGGAGAAACCAACAAGAGACACCTAGATAGTATCCAATTAAAAAATCCCCAAACCCTTTGTTCATTGCGCTGTGAGTGCACAGGCAGAGTGCATGCAGCTAGGTATGCAAGTAGTAATATCCAAACGTACCACACACAACAATGCATGGTGTACTTGGAAGTTCAGCCAAGTCCACTTCAGAGGAAGGGTTTTTGATCCATTTAGGGAACATCTGGTCCTCTTCCTCACTGAAATATCTAAAAAGAATTGAGACACGCAGCAGCGTTAACATCTGCAACATTCTTGCTTGAGTTTCAATTTCTCTGAAGATTGTCTCCATCTTCCCTGTTTGTCACAAGACTTGAAGTATGAAACAACCCTGGCATATTTGTTTGCCAGGGCTTTATATCAATGTCCATGCCTGTAAGCTCTTTAAAATGAGTCATCATGCAGTTGTCTCAAATAAAAAGGGCCATTCATTTGCCAATCAGAGGTCTCGTTCCACTATAATGTCTTTTCTCTGAGTGAAGTAGGTGGCCCTCATCATACTCTCAATACATTAGTGTCCTGGCATCTTTCTTTGTACATTTTCTTTAACTCTTCCTGTGCATGTTTCTGGGATTCCAGGGTTTCATTAGGTGGTAGACGCATTGGTTGCCAATTTATACATCCGTAGGTGTCTAGTCTCCTTTTCCTGGGTGGGGTATCTCTCCTTCACTGGTGCTAATAACTTGTCTCTTTAAGGAAAGTGGAGTGCCTCCTCTCCTCAAATTATCCACTCTGCCCATCATCTGTTTTGTGAGGGAGTCATATCCACTCCCCACAATTTCACCTTCAATGACATCATGAATGCAACAGGATACACCTTTGCCATCTTTCTTGCAATCTCACTGAGATGTTTCTTTCCCGGTGTTGGGCATACTGTCAAGATTTCACTGACAATCAGCCGTATCATTTCAAGTCTCTCACTCTTTGTTGGTCGTTTTCCTGCTTCTAACTTTCTGATGAGCTCAGATTTCATCTTCTTCCAAGGAATTTCAAAATTGAAATGCCAGCTTTTGTCATACGGTCGACGAGGTGTGCCATCCATACTTGAACAAGATGTTGACCCTGATGAATTTGAACTTGCCGAGCTGTAGTCACCTGAAATGTTGCAGATGAAATGATGAAGCAACATGCAATGTAAATCCAACCAATCTTCCACTGTAGTGGCTTAGTTCATTTTAATTTAAACCAATCACAGACACGACACAAAATCTAGATTCACCATCATAATTAATCTTTTTGTATCTACATATTTGACCTGCACCAGCAACACTGGTGCACAGGTTGCTTTGGTTTGGTATGTCACATGAATCCCAATTGGTCTCAGTGATTTACAGTCAAACTTACACGTGCGTACAATAAATTCAAAAGTGTCTGTAAAGATTTGGAGATGAAACACTAAGGAGAATTCATAGCTGGAAGAGCCTCCCATTTAATTTCAATCCTGTTTAAAATTATTATTTTCTCCAGCAAATTTCAGCTGGATCCACTGAACACTGGTGGCTCAAAACAACTGTGTTGACTTTTGTAATTTAACAAAGGTTGGGTACATCATGGACCAGCTAACATGCTAATTGGATGTGATGTAAATTTTTACATGATTATTTTAGGTTAAATTTCAAGGTTAACATATCACAACATTCAAACTTTCATCAAACACTACAAATAAAGCTGAAAGGTTGTCACTTCACACCATGTTTGCCTTAAATAGTATTAGACCTGAAAATATGCTACTTATCTTGTCTTTAGTGATGTAGCTTAGCAACACTGACATAGTACCTTTTCTTTTTATTTGGAGAATACTTGTTGGCCATATGTAGAGAAGTCACATTTTATTCAATAAAGGAATGTACTCACCAGAACGGAACAACTCGTCAGGCTGTGTACAAGGATGGTCACAGGATGTGGAACATGACTGTTGGTTGCTGACACT
This sequence comes from Monoplex corrugatus, assembly GCA_030674185.1. Taxonomy (NCBI): domain Eukaryota; kingdom Metazoa; phylum Mollusca; class Gastropoda; order Littorinimorpha; family Ranellidae; genus Monoplex; species Monoplex corrugatus. The sequence continues at coordinate 2,401 of JAPXFY010002851.1, forward strand.
GTTTCAACGCATCTCTTTGGTTGCTGAGAGGACTATCCAACACATCTCCTTGGTTGTTGAGAGACTGTCGAAAGCATCTCTTTGGCCTTAATGAACATACAGTTATGGAGTTTTATATTATAAAGAGTTCACTTAAATGTTATCAATTTTTTTTTGTCCCAGTAGCACCATAATTCATATATATATACATATATATGTACTTTTCTTAAAATGAGAAGTTACACTACTTGCACTTTTGATATGAGAAATAAGTTTCCTTGCTTCGACTGCTTTAGAACATGACAAAGGTCACTCTCTGAATGTAGCTCAAGTCGTCAAGTTCCTGGACTCCCAATTCCTCAAGGGCCTCAAGCAAAGGCTCAGTTTCCTTCAGTTTTGGAAGAGTTCTTGACAGGAAAGAAGTAAGATCACCCCTCCATCCATGACTATACAGGAGAGATGAACAGATTAATAGTTTTATTTGTCAGATCATTGTTTTTTATGTAAAACTCTGCCAGCAGTAAAAGGGCTTGAACACCTCTGGCAAAAAACAGTTATCTCCAGCAAAATTATATTGGGATTGAGTGGTGGAGTAAAATGTCAATAATATGTACAATCTCAGTTGATCAGGGTATTAACAGTGTAGTTATATAGCAAATAAGTACACATATTCAGGCAGATCAATCATATCAATAATGCTGTGTTTCAGGGAAATGACTCTTGTCCCAAAAAGCATGTACTCCGGCAGTGGATAATAATCCACTTTGTGCTCTCCTTCCATACACTTCATGTTCTGGCTTGCCTCCTTCACTTCATAGAGTCCATACTCTGTCAAATAGGAGACGTTGTGAGGTGTAACAATAAAATACACATGTTTCTCCTCCTTCACCAGTATGAGCTCAATTTGTCTGAATTCGCCTTGGCTCAGACAAAGAAAGAACCCCTCTTGTATTGAGTGCCTTTCCACTGTACCTCTGTACTTGCTACAACATTGGGTTCCTGGATAAAGGTTGCTCCTACAGCAGTCTGCTGCACTGCATTGTTGTACAGATCAGCATGGAAGGAGTGGAGTTCTTCACCACCAACAATGGTGCAAAAATGTACCTGAATGTAGGTATGCTTGTAGTAGCTGTGGTTCGTGGACAGTGTTTGACAAACATTTTTGAAATTCTGTGTTCTTCGTACACATCTTTGAAGTATGAATGCTTGCTTTCGAACCTCATTGTCCACAACCGCACAAGTGGGCCAAGTTTCAATATCAATGCAGGGTAGTGAGTAAGGTAATGATGCTTCGCTTCAGTTTGTGCGCAGGAAACATTTCTTTCTTCCCTCTAGATAGTCACGGATCAGAACATTGAGCAGAGCAATCTGAGGTACCGATATTCTAGGGGCACAAATCAGCTCCACTACCTTTTTCAGTTCGACATTTCAGTTGCCATACTGGATTTCTCTGTATCGTGATCTTTTCCCCAATAATAAGAGGGAGGAGCTCAGCAAGCCCAGTTTTCTGCAGCCTGGCCACCTAGTTTTAACACCCTTTTCGGAAACCTCTGAGGGTGAGAATTGCCATCAGATCCCTTGTATCTAAACTGCCTGATCCTCCGATTAAGCGCAAATACGTGAAGAATTTCTTCACCTTGACAAAGTAGTTGATGTAAATGGCAAGGTATAAGCCACAACACCCTCAACAAATCATGGCAATACAGGGCGGGAGGCCTGGCTGGCAGACATGGAAAAATGCCAGAGAATTAAACACAGAGTCAAATTTCAAGCCTCTGACTTCACTTGCATTATCATTCTGCAGCTTTTGGGACAGTGTCATTGTAGTCTTGTACTGTTCGGATTGGCGCATTGTGTTCCAAGTTGTCCAATTCATCTCTGGTAATGTGACAATAACGGCAGAAATAGCGAATGTACTGAAGTTTTCTGTGAAGCCCCAATACTATGAGAACCCAAATTATCGCCAGCAATGCAAAGAACTGTTGCTTTCACAGTGTTTCCATGTATGTTGAATCCATTTGTCTCCAGTTCTCGAAGCTCTGACATCAATGGAGAAAAACACTTTTCATGGCCAAAACGTTGGAAATCCGCTTCTCGGCACAACAGCAAAAGCTGCAAGTTTGTCAACGACAGATCGGTGAAAAGGATCAAGTTAGCGAGAGTGAAGTATACCCCAAGCATCTGTGTTTTTCTTTGCAGAGCCAATTGGATTTACAACCTCGAATGCATCTTGATACAGTTTTCACTTTAAAGTGAACCTGACTCTGAAAACAGAGGATTGGATTTAAATACAGATCCATCACACACATCACTAAAAGTAAGAGGTGCACTCTCATTAGCCGATGTTGAACATTCTTCCCACACAGCAGGATCTTTTAACAGAGCTGTCAATGGATCTTTTATTGGTATGTACTGAGCATGTCTCTCCTTTCTGTTTTCATCCAATCCCAAAAAATGGATTGTGGATGCACATAGTCGAAATTTTCCTCAAAATACTTTTTTCTTTTGTACTCTGTAGAGGGGCAGAGCGGGCATGATGCATGCACATCTGTGTCATCTACTGTCTTCAAAAAAATCTGCAATTTCTGTGTCAGACAGTTTAGTTTTTGCTTGAAGAGATATTTTAAGTTGGGTTTTTTAGTGTAATCCAGGCAAAATCCACTGAGACTATTAATTTCTTCAACAATCGACTGTATTGTGGAGGAGGGCATAAGGTGCTTCGCCTGCAACTTCATGTAAAACATGCACAGATTTCTCATGTATAGATTTTTCATTACTGCAGGGTCAAGTATATCCTCATCAGGTTCATCATCAATTGCTCCTTCCTCTGACTGTCTTTCAGCCACAGAACACTGGGGATCACTTGAGTAACGGAGGACAGTATCCACTAGAGAATTCAGAGCCGTAGAGTGTTTGTGCTTCCTAGATAGGTGGGACGTTAAAGACGACTTAACTGAAAAGTTGTTTTTGCAGTTTTTGAATGGCAATGTACTTCCTCTCTTTTGAAACATGGACTTCAAGTGACACAAAGATCTTTAAGATCAATCAGCTGCTTCTGCAGTGAGGAAGTTGACATATAAATGGCCCCCTGAAAAGTCTCAGACTGTGACACAGAAGATGCCTGCCGATGATGACGGTACACATGAGATTTGAAACTACTGTAATTTCTAAAGTGAGACTTGCAACCTGCCATACAACATGTATGCTGGTAATTTGCCTCATTTTTGTGTAGCCCTTGATGATGTATATAACCTTTTAGGGTTTTCACAGAAAAACCACCCCATTACAAGTGTAATTTTAGACATCCTTAACACGAGAAAACAGTCACCTTTTTTTTTGCTCACTTCAACATCAACTCACTTGATGTAAGTTATCTGCAGAGATAAAGAAAAAAACAGTCTGTGAGTGCATATGACATCTGAACTAAGAAATTGACAGAAAGTTTATCATTATTAACTATTGTGTGTAATTTGCTAAAAGATAAAACAGTTAACAAAACATTATGCTAAGTGAGCCAACCCCCACTCACCCCTGAGGAGAAAATAGACTCAGTACTGTAGTTAATGTTGGTTGAAGCTACTAAGCAGTATGCCATGTCTTAAAGGGTTATTTCACCCAAAAATGAAAATTCTGTCAGTATTTACTCACCTTCATGTTGTTCCAATCCAAACCCCTATGTGTTTATTTGTTCTGCTGAACACAAAGGAAAATATTTGGAAGAATGTTTTAATCAAACAGATCTCAATCCCCTTTGACTACCATAGTAGGAAAAATTACATCTATGGTAGTCAATGGGGATTGGATCTGTTTGATTAAAACATTCTTCCAAATTATCTTCTTTGTGTTCAGCACAGAACTGACAGAATGTTCATTTTTGGTGAACTAAACCCTTTACTGATGTCTTCGGCGTCTGCTAGACCCCAAATGACTTTTGCTTGAATTAAAAAAAATGTTCTCTTTTTCCAAATGTATGAAACTTCCTACAGCTTCAAACACTGTCTGTGTCTAGATCACAAAAAAAAAAATGAATTCTATCTGTTTTTATGTAGGCGTGACAAAAATAGTCACACTCGTGGTCTTCGGGGTCCATTGGACCCCAAAAAATAAATTAGATTTTGTAACAGAATAGTTTTTTTTTAAATACAAATATTATTTTACTGTTTATTAATGTTTTTACTCAACATTTGTGCAGTTTTTCGGAGGATTTATGATATCTTTTAAATATGTATAAATAAATAAATTCATATTTATTTATCATTGACAGAAATGAAGTGGCACACTTCCCAACAATGCAAAAACATCCACAATCCAAAATTATCATGCTCACACCACTCCCACCCCCACACACAACCCCACACATATAGAGGAATACAATATACAGGAAATACATACAGACTATAAAAACTTTTCTCTTATCATTTGTAAAATAAATACTCTAAAATGCAGAACCACCGCAAAAATAAATTGGTAACACTAAGACACATTAAAAAATGTGCACACACACACACACACACACACACCCCACATTTGTAAGGCTATAAATAAACATAAAAGAGATGAGACCCAACTGTTCTTTTTTTTTTTTTTTTTTCTTCCAAATATTTTATTTTTCTGCTTTATTTGCTAATTTGTTATTGCTGTTCAGTTGAAATAAATGATCAAATATTAGGACTCCAACATTTCTCTTTGTAACATGTTGTTCAGGTTTGATTCTAATCTAATGTAACATTATTGAAAAACTGTTTGTTTTTCAGTTCAAAAACAAATGCTAAACTTTGACACAAGTATTTTATTTTTGTTATAATTGTGATTTTATAAATATTTAGATATGAATCAACTTTAGAAACTATATGTTTCAGTAATTCAATTATGGCCTAATCAAATAGTCTTGCCTAATGGAGCTCTATAGCCATCTAGTGGATAAAGTGACTTATTACAAATTTTAACCTGTATTTTCCAAAAAATTAGGCAAAATCTTACATTCAACTTTGTATAATTATCCTAGTATCCCCAGGAATGAAAGTTAGAAATTGGGTCTTTTATAAAGTTTATTTAACATAAAATGCTTTAAAAAAAAAAAAAAATCCTATCTAAATAAATATTTATTTATAGAAACAAAAAAATCATAAATCCTCCAAAAACTACACAAATGTTCAGTAAACACATTAATAAACAGAGTAAAATTATGTTTGTTAAACAATATATACTATTCTGTTACAAAATTAAATGTTATTGTTGGGGTCCAGTAGAACCCGAAGACCAGAATTGTTACTTTTTTTGAAGACCATCAAGGGTTAAGTATCAGAATTAGCATTACCTACCTTCACGCTGGAAGTCCAAAATGTCCACACTGTCAGACTATCTTGGTCTTCTTCTAATCTTGAATTTTGTGCCGCGTTCAATTAATAAAAGTTCTCTTCTCCAAATGTCACAAACTTTGTCTCTTACTCTTTGTTGTCTGCTTGGCTCTCCTCCGTGTAACCTCAGTGCTGTATCCACGTGCTTTCCATCGACAACCAAACATTTCCCTTGTTGGTGACCCGGAACAACTTAAAGACAGTCATAATAATGTCGCGTTCGAGAGTTCAAGACCGGTCGCGAGCTAGCCGCAACACAGTAATTGCATAACAACAGAAATAGAATTTCCGGTTTGTGTGCGGTGGGCTCACTGTCTATGGGTGGGTTTGGACCCCTTCCGTTCACTGCTTTCGTCAATGGGACTCGCTTATTAACCGACGTTCAGCGTAGTATAAAAAAGAGTCTTTTGGTATTAAAACTGGTGTTGTACCGAATTCCGACTCGCGGACAAATCGCACGCCCCTTCGCGTGCACGCGCCTCTCATAAATACGCCCTGAAGCGAGTTTGAATGAAGTTCCTTTGCCGTATGCGTTTATCGATTGATTTTTTCACACATCAAGCACCCCGGTCCTGCATGAAAGCTTTGTCTACACTTACATAAATAAACAGAACGTGAACATATGTGGATAAAAGATGCACATAAACAAAAACCGCATGGCAGATAGAATCAATAAACTTCAATGGGTAAAAACTACCATAGGCCTAATAAAGCTATCAGCTGTCAAAACATAGGGCCCAACTGTTAATTTTTACATAATTTAAACTGAACGTAACCTTGTGTGTTAACACGATACTGCCAAAACAACATTTACAAGATACAAAAACTGGCTTTACACATTCATAAAATGTCATCTGGAATCCAGAAAATGATTAATTTTTTGATTGTGCATGAAGTTCACTCTATGTAAAAAACACCATTTTGATGTACCCCTTATCTCCTCTCCTTTGTCTCTTTCTACAAATCCTATCATAGCAACAATTACTTTACATTCAGATTGCACTTTAATCTTAGAGCTGTGATATTGTCCAAAAATTAGGTTTCTAATGAATAGATGTGAAAATCGTCAATCAATTAAAAACAAATTAAAAATAAACTATTTTCAGGAGAACACTTCTTTACACTGAAATGTTTGACTTGAGTGGCTTATTTGTTGTGAGCATGGAACTGAATAAATTGTCTAAATAGTGTGAGTTGTGGGTATTTGTATTGTGGTGGTAAGTTAAAACACTATAAGTTACAAGATAACTCAAAAGGGGTTTCTGGTCTCTATTCTATAGGATAAATGTGTATATATAATATATATATATATATATATATATAATATATATATATATTATATATATATATATATATATATTAGTCTATTGTAAAATGTGAACATGTGGTAATTTAATGATAAGAAAATGTTTTTTCCATATTAAACTAATTGTTAACAGTTTTTTTTTTAAGTAAAAAAAATATATTTGTGAAAATACAGTGAATTTCTGAATGTATTTTAACAGTTTGTTTATGTCAAAAAAGGACATATTTTCTTTAAAATTACAGAAATGTTATGGTTAATCACAACTACAGGGTTTTAATGTTATTTTACATTAGACATAGTGAATTTACAGTTTATTTTAATTTTTTTTTGATTTTTTTTTGTATTTCAAAAATACAAGGGAAAAAAACTGTGAAATAAAAAGGAATAAAACTTTGAAATTATAGATTTTTTTTACAGTGTAGTACACTAGACATTTTAGCACCAATTAGATTAAAAAAGGTTAGGGAGAAAACAAAAACACTGTGTACAACAGTGCTACGCATGCTATCAAGAGAGAAACTCATAACATAGAGCGTAAATGGAAACAAACTTAATTTAGAGTCTTTAGAATCGCTGGAAAGACAGTAAGTCACGTTATAAAAAAGCTCTAAAAACGCCAGGGCTGAGCATTCCCGCAAACTAATAGAAAATAACCAAAATAATCCAAGGTTCTTATTTAAACACCGTGGCTAGACTAACAAATAAACAGACATCACCAGAGCAAAATATTCCATTACAATAGTAGTAATGATTTATGAATTACTTCAATGAGAAAATAGAAAGCATCCGAAACACAATTGTAAATGTACAATCCTCTATGTGTCTTATGATTCAGCCTCAATTATGGCCCCTCTAGAAAACAACAAACCGCTTTATCAACTTAGGACAGGAAGAGCTAAATAAACTTATCATTGCATCTAAACCAACAACATGTTTATTAGATCCAAACCCACTAAACTACTAAAAGAAAGTGTTACCTGTAGTGGAAGTGTCTCTTCTCAATATTATTAACTCATCTTTATCTTAGGTCATGTTCCAAAAATATTCAAGCTGGCAGTAATAACACCTCTTAAAACCGCAATTAGATCCAAATAACCTAGCAAATTACAGACCCATTTCAAATCTTCCTTTTATGTCTAAAATACTAGAAAAAGTTGTGTTCGCTCAATTGTGCTCTTCTTGCAAGAAAATGATATCTATGAAAAATTTTCAGTCGGGATTTAGGACCGCATCATTAGCACAGAAACGTGCACTAGTTAAAATTTTACAAAAGGATTTCCCCCTCTTAGCTTCTGACCAAAGGCTGTATCTCAATACTAGTTCTACTTGATCTTAGTGCTGCGTTTCGACACTATAGATCATAAAATACTCTTGGTTTACTAAAAACTACACTGTGTTCAGGACAGGCAATAACCTGGTTTTAGATGTACTTATCTGACCGCTACCAATTTTGTCTGTTTAAATGGGGAAAAATCGAAGATAACATCAGTAGACTATGGAGTGCCGCAGGATCTGTCCTAGGCCCTCTGCTATTCTCAATATATATGATGCCACTTGGTAATATTATAAGAAAACATGGAATTAATTTTCAGTTATGCTGATGACACTCAATTATATATCTCATCACAACCAGATGAAAACACAAACTTATCTAACTTGACGAATGTCTAAAAGATATAAAATGCGGATGACGTGTAATTTTCCTGCTATTAAATTCAGATAAAACGGAGGTATTACTTATTGGTCCAAAAAACTACCACAAAATCCCTTACAATACAACTTTAATTTAGAAGGATGTCCTGTTACTTTATCCACTACAGTAAAAGACCTGGGTGTTATACTAGACCGCAACTTGACTTTTTAAAATCAATTTCTATTGTTACAAGAACAGCCTTTTTCCACCTTAAAACATTGCTAAGCTACGTAACATGCTATCTGTTTCAGATGCAGAAAAGTTAGTTCATGCTTCATGACCTCGAGACTAGATTACTGTAATGCTTTTTTTAGCTGGTTGTCCTGCATCCTCAATAAACAAGTTACAGTGGCCCTCATTTATCATTCTTGCGTAGAAACGGTCGTATGTTGGCGTAAGATTATATTATGAGAAAGCCAACTTACTGAAATCCTATTTAAACTTATTAATGGTGCTTGCCTATGGCAAAGCAACATTAGTGTTATTGCTCATACTTATATTAATGGTGCTTGCCTGAAAGCAAGGCAACATTAGTGTTATTGTGCATACTTATTAATGGTGCTTGCCTATGGCAAAGCAACAGTATTGTTATTGCTCATTACTTATTATTATTATTCTTCCACACAAATTTCGGCGCGTAACTCCTCCCGCAGCTTTTGTCACAGACCCATGAATGAGGTGTCAAACTTGCGGCTTATTCGGGAATGGGTGCTATGACTTTTCTAAGGGATCGGGGTACGGTGTTTGCCCCAGGGCAAAAAAGCGGCCAAAAAATCCCATTGACTTAACATTGCGACGAACTTTGAACACTCGTAGCTCTGAGCGAGAATATCGCTAAACGTGTGGGTCACCACATTTGAAGAGGCTGACAGGGCTCTTTAAGAACATACCTCACAATGGGGTAAAGTTGCACCCTGGGGGGCAGGAGCTGCCCAAATTTGCCCCTTGACTTACAATGGTGTATGGACGGCCCTGAAATGAATGTGTTAGTAGTGTCACAGACCCATGAGTGAGGCGTCAAATCGACCGTCTCATTGAGGGAGTTTTTGCTATGCCTTTTCTAAGCGATGGGTGTACAATGTTCGCACAGCGGACGAAAAAGCGGCCAAAAAAATCCCATTGACTTAACATTGCGGAAACTTTCAAAATTCAAATCCCAACTGCCATTTTCAACACACCCACAGAAAAGGCCTGACGGCCTCTCTCTCTCCCTCAGAGGATTTATGTTATCAAGTAGCCAATAAGTAATGGCCTAAAATCTTCATAAGCACACCATAGCAACCCAGTTACAGCACCCTAGCAACCGTGGGCGATAGGCACGAGGCCGCAGGCCTCGTGCCATACAAATAACTACATAAAAACTCCTTTTAAAAAACTCCATAGTAATCATCTGTTAAAAAATACACGCCGACATCAAAGACCCCTGATTGATGTGTCAAATTGTGCGATTATTGAGGAAGGTGTGCTGGACTTTTCTTAGCGATGGTGGGTACGGTGTTCGCCCCAGGGGCAAATCATTGGGTAAAAAAAATCCCATAGACTTAACATTGCCACAAACTTTGACGACTCTAGCACTGACCAATGATTTCTCAGAAACTTGTAATTTACCACATTTGAAGAGGCTGACAGGCTCTGTAAGAACAAACCAACAATGGGGTAAAAGTTGCACCCCTGGGGGCAGGAGTGGGCCAAAAGTTGCCCATTGACTTACTATGGTGGTTTGCATAGGATTTTTTTCTACACATTGCATAGGGATTTTGTATTGAAACATAGCTCTGGATCACAGTGGCATAGAGAACAAGGGGGCGGGCTCATTTTACTCAGACGACCAATCAGTCTCTCAGGATCATTGTGAAGTTATTAAGCCACGCCTAGCAACCATTTAGAGCACCTTAGCAACAAGTTCCATAGACTTCCATTGAAAGAGATTTAAAAGGATTATCCGGATAGAAGTGTCAAGAAACACGAGGGTGGTGTCGTTTGACTGGGGCAGCAAACAGCCAATCATGAATCACCTCAACACTTCCTATGCCCTCCCTAGCAACCATTGTCGAGCTGCTTAGCAACCATATTCTATAGAGGGATATCTTCCATTCTGAATGTCACAGAGGCATGGGAGTTGGGTTTATATCATTTAACAGTGACAATCAGCCTTTAGAGATGCATCACTGGCAGCTACAAACAACTCCATAGCAACCAAGCAGAGTACCCTAGCAACCATTTAGCAAACCTAGATCTCTGCATCAAACATCTTATAGAGATGGGGTGTTGGTTTATATCATTCACACTGACAATCAGCCTTTGGAGATTCATCATTGGATGCTGCCAAGCCCTCCTAGCAACCAAACAGAGTACCCTAGCAACCATTTTGCAAGACCTATATCTCTGCATCAAAACATCGTATAGAGATGGGGTTGGCTCTTTTGATTCATGCTACAAACAGGACTTCCAACATGCTACACATGCTAGCGGTGAATAGCTACATGCTAATATTGATTAACTAAGTGTTAAATCATGCCAAGAAAATGCTACAAACTCCATAGTAACCATCTGTACATCTACCAACCACATAGTAACAGCATAGCAACCACCCAGAATACCCTAGCAACCGCCTAGCAACCACCAGAATACCCTACAACCACTAGCAACCCTAGCAACCACCCAGAATACCTAGCAACCGCCTAGTAACCACCCAGAACACCCTAGCAACCACCTAGCAACCATCCAGAATACCCTAGCAACCACCTAGCAACGCCCTAGCAACCACCCAGAACCCAGCAACCACCTAGCAACACCCAGCAACCATTCAGAACACCATAGCAACGCCCTAGTAACCACCCAGAATACCCAGCAACCGCCTAGCAACCACCCAGAACTTCCTAGCAACCGCCTAGCAACGCCCTAGCAACAACCCAAATACCGTAGCAACCACCTAGCAACCACCCAGAACACCCTAGCAACCGCCTGAAACACTATAGCAACCATCCAGAATACATTAGCACCCCACCTAGCAATGCCCTAGCAACCACCCAGAATACCCTAGCAACCGCCTAGCAACCACCCAGAACACCCTACAACCACCTAGCAACACAGAGCAACCACCCAAACACCCTAGCAACCGTCTAGCAATGCCCTAGCAACCACCTAGAATACCCTAGCAACCACCTAGCAACCACCTGGACACATGAATAAGCCATATCTCAGCCCCAGAACATCGTACAGACATGTTTGTTGGCTCGAATCCAATCATGTACCACACCCTAGCAACCGAGCGGCGAGTTTTTTCCAGCAAGCACCATTTCACATTTTCCCCGGGAAATTACTTTAGTTATTATTTATTAAACCACACAAAAGTTGGCGCGTTCTCCCCGAAATTTGCACAGACCCATAATATCAAAACGGGGGGCCCTTTTGAATGGTTCTAGATTTTTTTAACGGGGGTAAAATGTTCCCCCAGGGCGAAAAAACCCCCCAAAAAAACGAAAACTTAAACTGGGGAAAAAAAATTGAAATCTAGCTCAGAAATAATTTTTACAAAAGGGATTTTCCAATTTTTTAAGAGGGGGCACCTTTAAAAAAAACCCCAAATGGGAAAATTTTTAAAACCCTGGGGGGGAGGAGCGCCCAAAATTGCAAAAAAAACCCCCCTTTATTAACATGGGGAAAAACTTTTTAAGGTCTGCTGGGTCGATTTCCAGAAAAGGGGGTTTCCACTTTAAAAGGCCTTTCAGGCCTGAAAACTTTACCTCACTGGGGGAAAGTTGCCCCCCCCTAGGGCAAGTGCCCAAAATTGCCCCCCCTAGACTTATATGGTGGGCCGGCCCCCTGAAATGGGCCGTCCCCCACCATAAAACCCTTTTATATTGAACATAACTCCCGGACCATGTCCCAAGACAAAGGGGGGCCCCTTTTTACTAACCCAACTTTTTCAAAATATTTGAACTTCAAGCAGCCCAAACCATTTGGACCCCTTCCCAAAAGTTTCCTAAACCCCCTTTCCCAAAAAGAGATCAAAGGGGGTATTCAAATGGTGATAGAAACAAGGGGGGGCTGTTGCCGGGGCCCAAAAAAAGCCAATCCTGATCCCCAAACTTTACGGCCAGCCCCAGCAAATTTCGAGCACCTTGAAAAATCCAAAAATACTTCCATTTAATTCCCGGGGGGAGGGGGTTGGTTATTACCTTCATATAAAACCTTTATTTTCTTTGGGGACTTTCCCGCCCTTTCCCCCCCAGCAAAAAAAACAGGTCCCAGCAAAACCATTTTTGCAAAACCCAATCTAAAATGTAAACATCGTATAGAGAGGGGGTTGGTTTTCTTTCCCCAATTGGGCTTTGGACTTCAAAAAATTTGGCAGCTGCCAAGTTTCCCCTAAACAAAACATATCCCCCCCAACCCCTTTTGCAAGACCAATATCTCTGCATAAAATCTATAAAAATGGGGGTGGTTTTATCAGCTTCAAAAAAAAACTTGTTTAACGCTACAATCGCGAATGTTTTTTGCAAATTGAAAGTAAGTGTAAAAAATCCAAAAAAATGCTCAAACTCCAAGTCCATCTTTTTGACCCACTCCAACCATAGAACCCATAGCAACCCCCGTTTTCCTTAGCAACAACCCAAAACCCCCCACCCCCCCGGGAATGCCCTTTGCAACCACCCAAAAAAATAAAAAAACTTCAGAATACCCCAGCAAACCCCTAGGGGGAACGCCCCAGCAACACCCAAAACCCTACAACCGCCTAGCAACCACCCAAAATACCCTACAAGCCCTAGAACCCCTAAAAACCACCCAACACCCCCCAAACCCCTAGCAACCACCCAATACCCTAGCAAACCTGCAACCCCTACACCCACCCCAAAATTTTAAACCCCAGCAACCCCCCAAACCCTAGCAATTCAAACCCCTACAACCCCCCAGGAAAACCCAGAACGCCAGCAACCCCCCACCCAAAACCCCAGAACCCCTAGCAAAAAACCAGACCCTAGCAACCCCTAGCAACCCCCAGAATATAGCAAAACCAGGGAAAAAACCCCCTAGCAACCACCCAAAAAACCCCTAGCACCCCTACAACCCCCCCAAAAACCCCAGCAAAACCGCCCTAGCAACCCCCCAAAACCCTACAACCCTGCCACCAAAAAACCCAGAACCCCTCAACCACCGAAAACCCCGCAACCCTCAAAACCCCGAAAAGAAAACCCCAAAACCCTGCAAAGCCCAAATTTTGAACCCCCCAAAACCCCAAATGCGCCCCAGAACCCCCCGGTTTTTCAACCCCTTTTTTAAAAAAACCCCTCCTCCCTTTTTGGCCCGTAAACCCCCCCGCACCCCGCAACCCGCCCCCGAAATGATGAAACCGATTATGAAATTGGGCCCCAAACAAAGGAAAACCCGAACCCCCAGCCCCCTCAAAAACGGCCCCCAAAAAAAAACCCCTAGTAAAAAATGAAAAAAAACCCTACAACCTACCAAGCCCCAAACAAGAAACCCCGAACCCACAAAAAGAAAACACTTTAAAAAAACTACCCCCTAAATTTTTTTGGGGTAAAATTCCCCCCCTGCAAGAGCGGGGTTTTGCCCCAACACCATTTCCTTTTCCCCGGAAAAACTTTAAGGGGCTTGCTAAGCCAAAACAAAAAATTTTTTTTTGCCAATTTAATTTTAAGGGGTTTGAAGAACAAAAATAAGTGGGTTAATTTTCCCCCCGGGGGAGATCCCCCAAAGGGCCCCCATGATTTAAATTGAAAGGCGGCCCCTTGAAAGGGCCGTTTTCCCCAAGAAAACCGTTTAAAAAATTTCACATGGGGAAAAAAGGGGGGGGCTCCCCTTTTTACTTGAAAAATTTTTTTTTCCCAAATTTTTTAACAACCCCACGAAAAATTTTAACCCTTTAAACAAAGTTTCCATACCCTTTTTAAAAGATAAATTTTTCCCCAAAAAAAGGGGCCTAAAACCATGCCACCCCAAGAAACAGCAACCTGAACCCCTCAAAGACGGCCAGGGGCCTGCAACCCTTTTAAATTTAAAACCTTAAAACCCAAAAAACCAAAATATCTTTTATTCCCCGAATTTTAAGACCCCGGAGGGTTTTTGCCCTTATTGAGGAGATTTGGTTTTTTTTAAAGGGGGGGGGGCCCCCCGGGGGAACAATTTAAAAAACCCTAAAACATTGCAAAATTTTCGATCAAAAACCGAAAGGGGTTTTGGGCTTTTTAACATTCACATTGAAAAAAACCCTACAAAGGGGAAAAAGCACCCCGGGGGGAGGCGGCCCCAATTCCCCCAAATTCATGGGAACCCCAAAAGGGTTCCCACCAAAATTTTTAAGAACATCTCGGACAATGTATAGAGAAAGGGGTATATCAACCCAATCAGTTTAGACATTTTGAATTCAAGCCCGCCTAGCAACCCAAAAAGGCCCTAGCAACATTTCCAAGACCTTTTTTAAAGGAAAACAAAGGGATTTGGATATATTCCCTGAAAGGGGGGCCTTTTGGGGAAAAACAATCCCTTACCCCCAGGGAAAACCCCCCAACCCCAAAAAAAACCTTTGCAACCAAAATCCCAAGAGGGATATCTTCCATTCTGAATGTCACAGAGGCATGGGAGTTGGTTTATATCATTCATACTGACAAGCAGCCTTTGGAGTTTCATGATTGGCAGCTGCCAAGCCACTCCCTAGCAACCAAACAGAGTACCCTAGCAACCATTTTGCAAGACCTATATCTCTACATGAAACATCGTATAGAGATGGGGGTTGGTTTATACATTCACATTGACTTTGGAGCTTCATGATTGGCAGCTGCCAAGCCACTCCCTAGCAACCAAACATAGTACCCTAGCAACCGTTTTGCAAGACCATATCTCTGCATCAGAAACATCGTATAGAGATGGGGGTTGGCTCTTTTACTCATGCTAGCAAACAGGACTTGCTACATGCTACACATGCTAGCAGTGAATAGCTACATGCTAATATTGATTAGCAAATGTTAAATTAATGCCAAGAAAATGCTACAAACTCCATAGTAACCATCTGTGACATCTACCAACCACCTAGTAACACCATAGCAACCACCCAGAATACCCTAGCAACTACACACCAAACGCCTAGCAATAAACCACCCAGAAACCCTAGCAAACCGCCTAGCAACGCCTAGCAACCACCAGATACCCTAGAACACCCTAGCAACCGCCTAGCAACCACCCAGAACACCCTAGCAACCGCCTAGCAACCATCCAGAATACCCTAGCAACCGCCTAGCAACCACCTAGAACACCTCAACCACCCTAGCAACCCCTAGCAACCCCAGCAACCTACCCTAGCAACCGCCTAGCAACCCCTAGCAACACCCTAGAACCCCTAGCAACGCCTAGCAACCACCCAGAACACCCTAGCAACACCGCCTAGCAACCACCCAGAACACCCTAGCAACCGCCTAGCAACCACCAGAATACCCTAGCAACCGCCTAGCAACCACCAGAACACCCTAGAACCGCCTAGCAACCCCTAGCAACCACCCAGAACACCCTAGCAACCGCCTAGCAACCACCCAGAATACCCTAGCAACCGCCTAGCAACGCCCTAGACAACCACCCAGAAACCCTAGCAACCCCTAGCACCACCGATACCCTAGCAACCACCAAAACCCTAGCAACCCTAACCACCAGAATACCTAGCAACACACCTAGCAACGCAAACCCCTAGCAACCTACACCCAGAACACCCTAGCAACACCCTAGCAACGCCTAGCAACCACCCAGAATACCCTAGCAACCACCTAGCAACGCCCTAGCAACACCCAGAATACCCTAGCAACCGCCTAGCAACCACCCAGAACACCCTAGCAACCGCCTAGAAACACGTATAGCAACCATCCAGAAACATTAGCAACCACCTAGCAATGCCCTAGCAACCACCCAGAATACCCTAGCAACCACCTAGCAACCACCCAGAACACCCTAGCAACCACCTAGCAACACCATAGCAACCACCCAGAATACCCTAGCAACCGTCTAGCAATGCCCTAGCAACCACCCAGAATACCCTAGCAACCACCTAGCAACCACCTGAACACATGAATAAGCCATATCTCAGCACCAGAACATCGTACAGACATGTTTGTTGGCTCGTATGCAATCATGTACCACACCCTAGCAACCGAGCGGCGAGTTTTGCCACTGCAAGCACCATTTCACATTTTCTTCTGGAAATGTACATTCTAGTTAATGGTGCTTGCCTATGGCAAAGCAACATTAGTGTTATTGTCATACTATTATTTTCTTCTTCTTTTCTTCTCTCCACTTTTTTTTCGGCGCGTAACTCCTCCCGCAGTTTTTGTCACAGACCCATGAATGAGGTGTCAAATCGTGCGGATTATTCGGGAATGGTGTGCTATGACTTTTATAAGCGATCGGGGGTACGATGTTCGCCCCAGGGGCGAAAAAACGGCCCAAAAAAAACGCATAGACTTAACATGGGGAAAAACTTTGACGAATCAT
Source organism: Monoplex corrugatus (assembly GCA_030674185.1). Lineage (NCBI taxonomy): Eukaryota > Metazoa > Mollusca > Gastropoda > Littorinimorpha > Ranellidae > Monoplex > Monoplex corrugatus. Next base: position 19,232 of record JAPXFY010002851.1, read on the forward strand.
AGCTCAGAGATCAGATTTCACAGAAACGTGTGATTTGCCACATTTGAAGAGGCTGACAGGCTCTTTAAGAACATACCCCTAAATGGGGTAAAAGTTGCACCCCTGGGGGGCAGGAGCTGCCCAAAGTTGCCCAAAAAACCCCATTGACTTAACATGGTGAAAAACTTTGAAGAGTCATAGCTCAGAGCTCAGATTTCACAGAAATGTGTGATTTGCCACATTTGAAGAGGCTTACAGGCTCTGTAAGAACATACCCACAGTGGGGTAAAAGTTGCACCCCTGAGGGGCAGGAGCTGCCCAAAGTTGCCCCATAGACTTACTATGGTGTAGGACGGCCCATGAAATGGGCCGTCCTACACCATAGAAACCGCTTTTATATTGAACATAACTCTGGATCACAGTGTCGTAGAGACAAAGGGGCGGGCTCATTTTACTCAGACGGCCAATCAGTGTCTCAAGATCATTGTGAAGCTATCAAGCCACGCCCTAGCAACCATTTAGAGCTCCTTAGCAACAAGTTCCATAGACTTCCATTAAAAGAGATCAAAGGGATATCTCAGGATATAAGTGTCATAGAAACATGAGGGTGGGCTCGTTTGACTCGGGCCAGCAAACAGCCAATCCTGAATCACCTCAACACTTACTGGCCACGCCCTAGCAACCATTATCGAGCACCTTAGCAACCAAAATCCAAAGAGGGATATCTTCCATTCTGAATGTCACAGAGGCATGGGAGTTGGTTTATATCATTCATACTGACAAGCAGCCTTTGGAGTTTCATGATTGGCAGCTGCCAAGCCACTCCCTAGCAACCAAACAGAGTACCCTAGCAACCATTTTGCAAGACCTATATCTCTACATGTAAACATCGTATAGAGATGGGGGTTGGTTTATACATTCACATTGACTTTGGAGCTTCATGATTGGCAGCTGCCAAGCCACTCCCTAGCAACCAAACAGAGTACCCTAGCAACCGTTTTGCAAGACCAATATCTCTAATCAGAACATCGTATAGAGATGGGGGTTGGCTCTTTTGACTCATGCTAGCAAACAGGCTTGCTACATGCTACACATGCTAGCAGTGAATAGCTACATGCTAATATTGATTAGCTAAGTGTTAAATCATGCCAAGAAAATGCTACAAATTCCATAGTAACCATCTGTGACATCTACCAACCACCTAGTAACACCATAGCAACCACCCAGAATACCCTAGCAACCGCCTAGCAACCACCCAGAATACCCTAGCAACCGCCTAGCAACGCCTAGCAACTACCAGTACCCTAGCAACGCCTAGCAACCGCCCTAGCAACCACCCAGAATACCCTAGCAACCGCCTAGCAACCACCCAGAAACCCTAGCAACCGCCTAGCAACCACCCAGAACACCCTAGCAACCGCCTAGCACCCGAAACTAGCAACGCCTAGCAACCACCCAGAATACCCTAGCAACCGCCTAGCAACCACGCCTAGAACCACTCCAGAACCCTAGCAACCGCCTAGCAACCACCCAGAACACCCTAGCAACCGCCTAGCAACCACCCAGAATACCCTAGCAACCGCCTAGCAACGCCCTAGCAACCACCCAGAACACCCTAGCAACCGCCTAGCAACCACCCAGAACACCCAAACACCTAGCAACCGCCTAGCAACCACCAGAATCCACCTAGCAAACCGAACCTAGCAACGCCTAGCAACCACCCAGAATACCCTAGCAACCGCCTAGCAACCACCCAGAAACCCTAGCAACCGCCTAGCAACCACCAGAACTACCCTAGCAACCGCCTAGCAACCCCTAGCAACCAACCCAGAACCACCCGAAACCAAACCCCTAGCAACCACCAAAACCCAGCAACCCTAGAACACCCAGAACCCTAGCAACCACCTAGCAACCCCTAGCAACCACTCAGAACCACCTAGCAACCGCCTAGCAACCACCCAGAAACCCTAGCAACCGCCTAGCAACCACCCAACAACCCTAGCAACACGCCTAGCAACCACCTAGAACCAAACCCAAGAACCACCCTAACGAAACCCCTAGCAACCCCTAGCAACCACCCAGAACACCCTAGCAACCCCTAGCAACCACCCAGAATACCCTAGCAACCGCCTAGCAACCACCCAGAAAACCCTAGAAATGACTAGAAAAACCTGCAACCACCCCATAACACCGCAACCACCTAGCAACCACCCAATACCCTAGCAACCGTCTAGCAACCACCCGAACACCCTACAACTCCCTTTCATCATCATACAAACTCCAAGAACCCCCCACAACCGGGGGGTGTTTTTTGCCACTGCAAGCCCCATTTCACATTTTCTCCTGGAAATGTACAATTTAGTTAAGTTGGCTTGGAGGCCACTTAATTGAAAATCCTTTTTTTAAAATTTATTAAGTTGGCTTGGTGAGCCAACTTATGAAATCCTACAAAATTTATTATTATTATTAAGTTGGCTTGTGAGAGCCAACTTACTGAAATCCTACTTAAACTTATTATTAATTATTAATTTTCTTTGCTAAATATTTCATATCTAACTCCTCCTAGAGCGTTTAACTCCACATACTCCAAACTCGGCACGGACACTCAGACTGTTCTGACTCGAGTTGCTATATCTTTTCGAACTGATCGGACTTACGGTTTCTCCTAAAAAAGACGATCAAATCGGAAAAACTCCCATTGACTTAACATTGCGGAATGTTCAGATTTTCAAACTGGCCAACTGCCAAAAAATTCAAATCTAAATACCTTGAAGCCCTAGACTAAATCAAACTGCCATTCTAAATACTATATAGCCATTGAGAACTCATTTAAACTAATTAAACTCATCTATCTATGACACTTTATATATCTAAATCTTAAAATCAATATTAATTAAATAAACTCTAAACTCATAAACTCTAAACTTTAAAACTTATAAACTTATAAACTCTAAACCATAAACTCTAAACTCATAAAACTAATAAACTCTAAACTTATAAACTCTAAACTTTTCATAAACTCTAAACTCATAAACTCTAACTCATAAATTATAAACTCTAAACTCATAAACTCTAATACTCATAAAACTATAAACTCATAAACTTTATAAACTCAAACTTATAAACTCTAAACTCATAAACTCATAAACTATAAACCTTATAAACTCTAAACACTATAAACTCTAAACTCTATAAACTCTAAACTCATAAACTTAATAAACTCTAAACTCCATAAACTCTAAACTCTAACTTATAAACTCTAGATCCTCCATAAACTCTAAACTCATAAACTCTAAACTCAAAAACTTATAAACTTTAAACTCATGAAACTCTAACTCATAAACCTAAACTCTAAACTAAATAATCTAAACCGTACCTATAAACTCAAACACTAGAACCAAAAATTCATACACTTATGAACTTAAACTCAAAATGAATAAACTCTGAACTCTTACTCATTTAAACATAAACTCTGAAAACTCATAAACTCATGAATTTACACTTATAAACTCATAAACTTATGAACTTATCTGAATTCATTCATTTAAGAATTTAAAACACTTATATCATATTACACAATACAATATACACTTTAAATTTAACCCTAAATAGTTCACCATAGCAACCCCCCAGAACACCCTAGCAAACCACCCAAAATACAGAAACACCCTAAGCAACCACCCAGAACACCCTAGCAACCAACCCAAAAAATACCTTGAACCCCTAGAACAACCATAGCAACCACCCAAAATAACCTTAGAACACCTAGCACCACCCAGAACACCCTAGCAACCACCCAAAATACATTAGTAACACCCTAGCAACACCATAGCCAAACCCCCCAAAATACCTTAGAACACCCTAGCAACACCAAACTAGCAACCACCCAAAATACCTTAGAACACCCTAGCAACACCATAGCAAACCAACCCCAAAATACCTTAGAACACCCTAGGCAACCCACCCAAACACCCTATAACCACCCAAAATACCTTAAAACACCTAGCAACCACCATAGCAACCACCCCAAAATACCTTAGAACACCCTAGGCAACACCATAGCAAACCACCCAAAATTCTTAGAAACACCCTAGCAACCCCCCAAAAAAAATAACATTAGAACACCCTATGCAACACCAATAGCAAACCCCCAAAATACCTCGAACACCATAGCAACACCAGAACACCTAGCCAAACCACCCAAAATACCTTATAACACCCTAGCAACACCATAGCAACCACCCAGAAAACCCTAGAACCACCAAAAACCCTTAGAAAACCCAAGCAACCACCCCAAAATACTCAGAACACCCTAGCAACACCAACCCAAAAACCCAAAAACCTAGCAATGCCAAGAAACCCACCCGAAACCTTAGCAACCACCCAAAATAATTTTAACACCCTAGCAACCACCCAAAATACCTTAAACACCCTAGCAAAACCCTAGGCAACCACCCTAACACCCTAGCAACTGCATAACAACCACCCCAGAAACCATACAACCGCCTAACAACCAACCAGAACACCCTTTCAACCCAAAAAAAAATACCTTAGCAACCCCTAAACACCCTAGAACCACCCAGAACACCTTAGCAACCCCCCTAGAAAAACCCTAGCAACTAAATAACATTCTTTAAATTTAAACAACTAAAAAATTTTTTAATAATTAAAACTTTACGCTACTTTTAAACACTTTAATTTAAATTCAAACTACTTTAATTTAAACTTCAAACTACATTTAAAATTTGAACTAATTTAAACTTTAAACAATTTAAACTATAAACTAATTAAACTTTAAAAATACTTTTTTAAACACAAACTATTTTAAAAATTAAACTAATTTAAACTTTAAACTAATTAAACTAAAAACCCAAATTTTAAAACTTCAAACTACTTTAAATTCTTCAAAATTTTTTTTTTTTGGTCCAAACTTTCACAAGCCAACAAAGTTTGTCTCGACGAATTTTTTTAATCTAGTTATAATTGGCTTGTGGGGAGCCAAATTCTGAAATCCTATTTAAAAACTTATTATTATATTATTTTTCTGTCGCTAAATTTCTATTTCAAATCCTCCTAGAGCGTTAACTCCCATACTCCAAAAAATTTGGCACGGACACTCAGACTGTTCTGACTCCATTTGCTATATCTTTTCGAACTGATCGGACTTACGGTTTTCCTAAAAAAGACGATCAAATCGGAAAAAATCCCATTGAACCCAAAAATTGCGGAAAGTTCAGATTTTCAAACTGGCCAACTGCCCAAAAAAATTCAAATCTAAATACCTTGAAGCCCTAGACAAATCAAACCCGCCATTCTAAAAACTATAAAAAGCCATTGGGGACTCATTTAAACAATAAACCATCTATCATGCCCCTTAAATATCCAAAACTTAAATCATAATAAAATTAATAAACTCTAAAAATTAAACCCAAACTCATAAACTCTAAAAAA
>JAPXFY010002852.1:0-5000 GCA_030674185.1 Monoplex corrugatus
GTTTTATCGCTTAGATTTGATTTTATCAAGATTTTGCGCTATATAAAAAAAAATCTTGTATATATATATATATCAAGGACTACTCTAACCAGGACTGGCACAGGCAGATTCCTGACCCTGCTAGCGGGGGCCATTGATGTTCTTTTAATCTAACCATTTCTACTTGACAAAATTGTCATTTAAGACTCATTTTGTATACTATTAATGATTACACGCTTTTATCTAATAAAAAAGATTGATTTTAAAAGCTATTTTATGCTTTGAAACGGCACCTTCACTCAGACACAAGTATTGTGAGTGGTCACTGTACAGAAACATTTGATATTTGTTTTTCAACCTTTTGTCTGTAGATCTATATAGTCTAGACATGCATGCAAGCAAACAAACAGACAAACAAACATACCAAAATACAGACAGACAGACAGACAAACAAACATACCAAAATACAGACAGACAGACAGACAAACAAACATACCAAAATACAGCAACTAGTCAGCAAGTCGGGCCTTCTTCACAGAGGTTTGGAGGAGGACTGCGTTCTTCTCTTGGTCTTTTTCAAGGTTGTGGATGCCATTCAGGAGAACATTGGCCAAATGACGGAACATCTTGGGACTGTCAATGTCAATCGCGCTGAAGCTGGCCACCGTCGACAGGACCTCCATCAGTCTCTTCCGGCAGCATGCACGGTGACGGGCCCTCTTGGTGAAACAAACTCCACTTCTGACAAGTTGGAAGGTGGAGACATGTGGAGTTGTCAGGGAACCTCTCGAGACAGTCTCGATGAAGTCTTTCACATCACTGGCGACAAGTGGTTCCTCCTCACTGAATGTCACTTCACCCACACACTTCATCTCAAGCCAGCCCGCCACATACGCCGCACTGCTCTCTTCACTTGGAGTTAGTGTCACCTCACCAATACACTTTTCAACAGCAGCTGCATCCTCCATGGTGATGGCAGTTCCAAGGCAGGTGTGCTGCTTGGGCTCCGGCTGGACCTCGATGGACTGGAGGTAGGAGGCGGCAAATCTGGTGAGGCGATGTCTACATGCAGATACAACATCCCCTGTTGTCATGAAATTGTTCGCTCCAGTGGATTGACGGTAGACAGCGAACTCCCCCTCCAGCCGATCACTCTGGATCTCTCGAAGCAGGACGTACTTGAAATCTGCACTTTCGAGTAGGTAGCGGCAGACGGCAATCAGCCCCTGCATCGTCTGCACCAGAGCCTTCTTCGTGTCATGAGTGAGGCACTGAACGCGACTTGCACCATGCCCAGAGGCTGCCCCCTGGAAAACTGCCAGGAATGTCTGAAGACTGGTCGACTTGTCATCCTGGACAGCTCGATGGGGATCCTTCATGCGCTGGTCCTGCCCTTTACCCGACACATTCACTACGTTCCACCAGTCGAGGATGGTCTGGATGAAGTCGGCAGTGTCGTGGCATCCTTTCAGTCGCAACGCAGCCACAACCTTGTCGTTGAACACCCTCAAGACATGCTGCACATTCTGTAGTTGCAACCTTGAGGGGTTCACTGCAGACTGCGTGAGGGGCGTGGTCTTCAGAACGCTGTCTTTCTCCACCTCGTACAGTTCTCTCACATCAGCAAATGATCCTGTGTGACACCCGATGGTTAGTTTTTGACACTTTTCGCTGATCCAGTTGTTCCGGATGCTCTTCAGGAGATGCACAGTGTCAAAAAGGAGGAACCAGGCACGCTCGTTCTCAAGTGGATGCTTGGCTACTGCACTGGAATCAACCGGCCGGTCAAATGACTTGCAGTACTGCTGATTGATCTTGTGGTTGTCTGTGATGGACCCGATGACACGCCCGCCTGATTTCTCAACAGCGACTGCCGCTTCCATGACCCGTGCAAACTGGTATGCAGATGTCAGCTTGTGTACAGGTGTCACAGAAACCATGAGACTGGGCCCCTTGTGTAGCGCCTTCATCATGATGCAGAGCATGGAGGTGGCCCTGCAGTCTGGGTTGTTGTCAGCCATCCCACTCAACACTCCCCCAGCAAACGCAACAGTCGGCCGAATCTGGACTTCATCCACCAACAGGAAAACATTCTTCTGCTGTGGCATCTGCAAAAGAATAAGAATAAGATGACTTTATTGCCTGTATACACAGAGAAAGTTTACTTTTGGCTTGCACAAATAGGGGTTGCCAAATTCTGAAATTTCTGGTCGCCAATGGGGCAACCATCTTCAAGAAATTACTCGCCCCACCCAAATTTAACTCGCCCATGGAATCATGCCATAATATTTTATTTTCATAATTTTTACTCGCCAGTGGGGCAACCACTAACACGACTTTCACTCGCCCTGCCATTTTTTCAGTCGCCATGGCGTGTTGGGCGACCGTATTTGGCAAGCCTTGACATACAATAAAACAAACATTAAATATCATCACAGATTGGCTGAATGCAAGAAAATATAAAATTATCATAGATAACTTGACTTAAAAACAATAAATTTAGATCACCGGGAAACCCATTATGAATGTGTACACCACAACAGGGCATAAAACAATATAAATTAATTATAAAAGAGAATATAATAATATAATATATATATAAACAGGGCTGGCCCTTCACACCAAAGAGCTACTCGCCAAAAACTAAGCCAACTCGCCAGAAAATGGCTGAGTACTTACACACTTTTATACGGGTAAAACTTTGTTTTATTCAATGGCATTGGTTAGCAATAACAACAGCAAATAAAACAACAATGAAAAGACTAGGAAAGAAGTGTTAAAATGTTTTTAAATCTGAATGGGATTTCCAGTTGAATCTTAGGATTGATCTTCAGGACAAGTTCGCAAAATTTGTACTCGTCAAAATGGCGAGTTAAATGGCAATTTCACTCGCCAAAATTGTGTTTTACTCGCCATGTCGAATAAAAAGGGGGGAAGGGCCAGCCATGTATAAATTAATAATACTTTAACTTACCATCTTCTCGAATGTTTCCTTCAGCACCTGATCTCTGTCCACTGACGATGTGATGTAACGCAGCTTTCTCTTGCTGGGCAGAGTGAGAAAGTCGCGTAGCTGCTCGTAATCACACTGGGGGTATGACTCAAGTGCAAGGCAGTAGTCACTCATAGAGAACTCCTTGCGGCACAACAGTTCCAACTGCCGAGTCAAGAACACCAATTTCTTCTCCCTCTTGCTGTCCACACAGTCTGCTGCCTGACCTTGCAGAACTGACACTACCTTCTCTAGCACTCTGTCCAGGGGAATAGCAAAGTTCACAGAGAAGTGGACGGCTTCAAAGAACTGTGAAAAGGATCGAAGACCGTTGTTGGGGTGAAGAGTCTTACCCAGTGGGACACTGATTCCACTCTTGTAGATTGTGCATGTCAGTGATGAACACAAAGTCGGCCTGTTTTCCACAATCACTGTTAACTTGCATTCACTCCAGTTCTCCGACATGAACAGGCACACAAACCTTCCATCAGATCTTGAAATTAGCAGGTTCTTGTATTTCTTGCGCAACTCACGGTCAGGTTGGAAGGAATCGAAAGAAGTGATAGTGTCTTTCTGTAGAAAGTACTCCAACTGCTTGTCCTCTTTCTTCGCCGTGCGAGGTGAAGGCTTGGGGGTAGGTAGGCAAGATGCTGGCACATTCTCGAAAACACTTGGAGGAGTCGAAGGTCGGGTAGATCCCCCAGGAATCTTTATCATGGGAGCATCGGCAGGCCAGTGTCTCTCACAAATTACGAACTTCTCAGGATCTAGCTCGAAGTTTTCACGTGGCGGGAGAACATCGATCCACTTCTGCCGCTCGAGAGTGTCTTTCGGCAAACGAAATACACGGCACTTATTGTCCTTGTTGTAGTTACCACTACACCTCACTACACCACACTTTTTCGGCATCTTTGGCTGAGAAAAACAGGAGAAAACTTTGTAAACAAGCACCAACTGCGTTTGGACGAATCGCTATGTCCGGTTCATAGGTCTACGAGAAACGATATAGTGCGGACTTACCATCACCAATACTTAATTTCAGTTTTCGCACACAAACGCATTATCGGATCAAATGTATTTTCTTCCGTCGTAAAATGATTTTGGTTATAAATGAAGGAGTTAGATGAGAAAAATAACCTTCATTTGAGACAGTCAATTCTGCTCGTATTCTTGCGCCGAGTCACGGCTAAAAATAGACTTAGCCTGTCTAGCCAGCTTGCTGCGAACTGGCCCCCACTAGCGGGGCCAGGAATCTGCCTGTGCCAGTCCTGGTTAGAGTAGTCCTTGATATATATATATATTGAAAAATGACTTCCCGCTTTCATAGCCAGCCGGTCTCCACCATACTTTTTAAAATATTTTTATTTATTTATTTATTTTTTTTTAATAAAGAATCAGTTCAGGGTGAACGTATTCTAGTCCTGTTTTTTCGAAGCATCATTTTGGTGCATACAATCGTTCCCCATTTTCGAAAAAGGGACTATTGGGAATTACGCTATGGGCTTGTCGACAAGTAATCAGGAGTTGCTGCCCTTGGCTGCGGTACGCGACGTCCGTAAATAAATTAAGGACGCCACAGCGCATCGTCGGCATTAATTTAAAATTTGCGGAAAAGCTCAGTCCGAAGAAGAAATAAATAAAGACACTGTTGAAAAAGTTATGGATATTGATGAAGTTGATCCACACTAAAGTCCGTAAAAAAAATCGTGGTCTGCGCACCTGAGCAATCTTTCAGATGTAGGTTTAATTAAACTACATGTATGATAGATCCTTCAGTATCAGCATCGTGAATTATGTTGTTTACGAGATGCTCGCTTACATTGAGAACGAATTAAGTGGCACGTAAACCTCTTTTAAGGATACAGGCAATGGAGATGAGATGCTTCCGCAAACTCCTTGGTATCTCGTACAAAGATCATATAACCAATAAGGAAGTGAAAACCCGAATCGAAAACGCCATCGGGCCGTATGAAGACCTCCTGACCTCAGTGAAAAGACGCAAACTGAGGTGGTACGGGCACTTCACACG
>JAPXFY010002852.1:10000-24661 GCA_030674185.1 Monoplex corrugatus
GTACCTCATTCATTCAGACTTCTGCAATGTTGTTATTTGTGCTGTTGACCAAGAATTTGCATTTCTCGTTGCTGACTTCCATTCCAGAAGTCCCTGCATTGTCGATGGGTCTTTTGAGATTCTACAGTACAGCGTTGGGGCACGCCACAAGGTCAATGCCATTGACAAAATGCAAGCTGCAGATGTATTTGCTGACAATGGAAATGCAGGTATGGTGGTCATGAAGTTTTTGTTTTGTTTTGTATGATCTTTTCCAGCCAGAACAAGATTGAGGCAGCCGAGATGTGGTTTCTAAGAATAATGTTGAGAGTTCCATGGACAGCAAACAAAACAAATGAGACAGTTTTGATGGAGGCAGACACAAGAAGATCATTCATAAGGAAGATTAGGAAAACACAGGCAATATTTATAGGCCATTTTATGAGGAAAGGGGAATTGGAGCACCTGGTCACAACAGGAAAGCTGGAGGGAAAAAGAGCACCAAGTAGACCTGGGGAAAAAACATATTGGACGGACTTGCAGAGTGGCTGAAGACAGAAAGGGCGGAAGATGTGCTTGCGGCAACAAGAGATAGAAACAGATGGAAGGCCATGATCGCCAACGCCATGTGGCAAGGCACGTGATGATGATGATGATGATGATCTTTTCCAGATGTCGAACGAGAGCGGTGATAGCAGACATCCTTGGCGTACTCCTACTGTGATCTGGAAGATGTCTCTGGTAAGAATCACAGCGCTGCTTGAGTTTAGTGCAGTGTCTCGATAACCTGGATTAAACGCTGTTGTATATTAAAACTTCTCGTGACTTGCCATACCATGAGCCATTATTTCAAACTCTCCCAAACGCTTTATTGAAGTCCCTAACGTAGTGGTAAAGAACCAAATGTTAGCACAAACATATTCCTACACAATATCTCATCTGTGCTCAATCTTTATCAAGCCTTTAGCCAGTGTTGGTGAGATCAGAGTTTACCAGCCTGAAGATACATACGGTTGGGCAATATTTTTATCTATGATTTTTCTGTATCAAGCCTTAATCCAGTTTTTCATAACGTAGTTTTCACGTCACCGGTACATGCTTAGCGATGCAAGCGTGTGATAAGCTGTTGTAGCTGATCGATGTGTTGGTGGCGTTAACGAAACGTTTGGGAGTCAACGACAGTTTTCTCTTCCCTTGCCTTGATTGGCAGTGTGGCACATACCTGTCATTCCTCTGACACCTTCCACTTTTGGTAAAACAACCCACAGGTAAACTGACTGTGGAATAATGAGAATGATAATAACGATTACAACAACAATAATGATAATGATGATAATGATAATAATAACGTTATGTACGGTTGTGCATGTAAACGAGCGCGCGCGCGCACACACACACACACACACACACACACACACACACACACACACACACACACACACACACACACTAAACTAGAATGAATCGCACAGACAGATGTTCTAAGAGCAGAGTGGAATCTGAAGCAGTTTCAAAACAAACAAAAAAAACCAAACAAACAAACAAACAAACAAACAAACAAACAAGCAAAGAAAGAAAGAAAGAAACAAACAAACAAAGAAACAAAGGAATGTGTGTCAGGTGTACTATGTTTGGAAGATGAAAAAGGCTTTATATCATTTTCAAGCAGCAAAGCAATCTCTGAGAAGAAATCAACCAAAAGAAAGCCAGTAGGGCTTTACAACAATAAGGCTTCTTCACTGTATGCTGTGTGCATGTGTGTGTGTGTGTGTGTGTGTGTGTGTGTGTGTGTGTGTGCAAGTGTGCATGTATACGCACTGCTGTATGTGTGTGTACGTGTGTCCACACTCGCACAGGCACACGCAAAGATGTATTTGTGTGTATGTGTATGAGTGTATGTGTGTAATTGTGTGTGTGTGTGTGTGTGTGTGTGTGTGTGTGTGTGTGTGTGTGTGTGTGTGTGTGTGTATGTGTGAGTGTATGTGTGTAAGTGTGTGTGTATGTATGTGTACGTATTTGCATATGTGCATGAGTGTGTATGTATATGTATATACGTACGTATTTATGTGTATGCATGTGAGTGTGTGAGTACATGTGTTGTATATCCATGCACGGAGGTATATATGTCTGTCGTATGCACGTATGTACACATGCATATATGTACATAAGTACGCATGCACGCATGCATGCGTGTATGTATGTATGCATGCATGCATGTATGTATGTATGTATGTATGTATGTATGTATGTATGTATGTATGTATGTATGAATGAATGAATGAATGTATGTATGTATGTATGTATGTATGTATGTATGTATGTATGTATGTATGTATGTATGTATGTATGTACTGAACATTGTAAAACAGAAAGAAACAAAAACCTGCGCAGGTTAAATCACCAGCAGCATCATGGGCGTGAAGCAAAGCGTCGTATACAGCGTGAGGAGTTTGGAGGAGGCAGTGGAGAAAGCCTTTGCCGACTTCGCCTGGAAAGAATATGAAAAACAGGGCAACAAGAAGTCAGTACTAAATCCGTTTGTACCTATTGTTATGGTTATTGTTGTTTAAAGCCCAGCCGACTGCATAGAGCCATATCAGGGTTATAACCGCCTCAAATCATACAAAACTTCAACAGAAAAAAAAGAAAAGAAAAGAAAATTAAGTACATGTATACATACCAATGCATTCGAGCATATAATCTAAGGACATAGCCCTGACGTTGACCATTCCGTTCAAATTACCGCACAGGGAATTTGAAAATACACCTGAATACAAATTTAAGCATACCTAAAGACATAAATAAAAACGGGCATGAATTACCTAAAATTATTTTCGCATATCTCACCTTCCTAGAGCCAAGTATGCACTTAATACATGTAACCAATTATCAATCATAAGAAAAAGTACGTCAGACTTTATCGAACACATACAGGCGAATGGACCAGCAAGGCAAAAAATGATAGGAAGAAATGACAGAAAGCAAAGGAGCAAGAAAGAAACAAAGAGAGTGACAGAAAAGAAGAAATTTCTAGCACAGAATTTCCAGAAGGTGGGGATACCATTTATACTGAAAGAGCCCGCGGCATCCCCACGGGGGACCGTTTGTACTTAAAAGTCCTTGTTGTTGTTGTTGTTGTTGCTGTTGTTGTTGTACTCACAGTAGATTTATGCTGTTTGTGGTAGAGACAAGAAGGTTTTTTGCTGGCCAGCAATGTAAGGTTATAAGAGCTGTGTTCCAACTCCTCTCTGTCGCTGCTGCTTTACCTTTCCCTACCACTCCCCACCCCCCTCGTGGGGATGCTGGGGGCTCTTTCAGTATAAATAGTATCCCCACCTTCTGGAAATTCTGTGCTAGAAATTTCTTCTTTTCTGTCACTCTCTTTGTTTCTATCTGTTTTCTTTGCTTTCTGTCATTTATTCCTGTCATTTTCTGCCTTGCTGGTCCATTCACCTGTATGTTTCGATAAAGTCTTCTGTACTTTCTCTTAGGATTGATAATTGGGTACATATCTCCTCTCCTGGCACAACTTCACTGGCTCCCTGTATCAAAGCGCATACAGTACAAACTAGACACCATGTGCTACAAAAGCCTCAATAACGCAGCCCCCGATTACCTGTCAAGCCTACTTGAGATCTATGTTCCCTCACGTACCCTCCGCTCTGCCTACGATCCTCTGACTTTTCGCTTTCCACGCACTAAGCTCAATACCTATGGTCCACGAGCCTTCTCTGTTTCTGGTCCGCTCTCCTGGAACAAACTTCCTCTCTCAGTCCGTCAGCAACCTACTTTTGTCTCCTTCAAGTCCGCTCTCAAAACTCACCTTTTCTCCTCTGCATAAAATCCTGACCTCACTCAATCCCCTCTGCAGCCTGTCTCCACTCGGAGGGGAATCACATTGTAATATATAATTGTATATAATATGCTCTCTATAATTTTCCATTGCTTTTATTCTTTCTCCCCATTTATAGCCGTGTGCGTGTGTGTGTGTGCGCGCGCGCGCGCGCGGTGTGTGTGTGTGTGTGTGCGTGCGTGCGTATGTGTGCGTGCGTGCGTGTGTGTGTCTGTTTCAGCGCTTAGATTTGATTTTATCAAGATTTTGCGCTATATAAATATTGTAATTATTAATTAATTATTATTATTATTACAGGTATTAAGTGCATTTTGACTCTAGGGAAATGAGATATGCAGAAGCAATTTTAGGTAATTTAGGCCCGTTTATATATGTTTAGTGTCCTTAGTTATGTATATATTTGTATTCAGGTATGGTTTTTTCAATCCCCTGTGTGATAAATTGCTAATGCATTGATATGTGTACTTAGTTTTCTTTTCCTTTTTTCCTGTTTAAGTGTTGTGTGTATTTTGAAACAGGTTATAGCCCTGATATGGCTTTACGCAGTCGGCTGGAAAACAAACAAAAACAAAAACAAAATAAAATAACCTTTCCCTAGATTCAGAAAGATAAAATCAGGTACCTATTCACGGCTGGGTAGGCTGAAGGCTGAAGGCCTGCCTTCCGTTTTTTTCCCTTCTTATTCTCAGCGTTGTTGATTTATTTTTCGAGTTTAACGGTAGAAAAACAGAAATTACAGTGATAATTATCAGTCAAATAGCGTCAGTTGTATTAAAGATTAACACATGACAAAAATTACTAACATCGTCAATAAATGATTTGCATATGTGCAGGGCACCTGATGATGATGATGATGTGCATGGCTTGCAATCAATATCAATAAATACTATTGATAATAGATTTCGTACACACACGTAGACAGGAAATAATAATCATCATCATCATCAGGTGCCCTGCCGCATGGCGTTGGCGACCATGGACTTCCAACCATCTCTATCTCTCGTTGCCCCCAGCATCTCCCCCACCCTTTTCATCCCCAGCCACATTGCAAGTCCGTCCAGCATTCTCTCCCTGGATCTACCTGGTGCTCTCTTTCCCTCCAGCTTTCCCCTTGTGACCAGGTGCTCCAAATCCCCCTTCCTCATAAAATGGCCTATAAATGTTGCTTGTCTTTTTCTAATCTTCCTTATGAGTGATCTACTTGTGTCTGCCTCCATCAAGACTGTCTCGTTTGTTTTCTTTGCTGTCCATGGAACTCTCAACATTCTTCTGAGAAACCACATCTCGGCTGCCTCAATCTTGCTCTGGCTTTGCTTGCTGACTGTCCACACCTCGCATCCGTACAACAGTATTGGTTCTATATAACATTCAAGGACTCTCTTTCTGATGTTAATTGATAGGCATTTGTTGGTAAGAATGCTTGTCATCTTCTTGAATGCTGTTTTGGCTTGGCCGATTTTGCCAGCTATTTCCGATGTGCATCTGCCGTCTGATGAAATGACCGTTCCCAGGTATTTGAACTTATTAACCTGTGTCAAGGTCAGGAAATAATATTGAAACTAAAAAATAGCACACATGGGTAGATTATAGACAAAGCAAGCTTATCGAAAGCATGTTCTAAATAGGCAACGAATCACTTTGAAATTCATCTGAAACCAGCAGTACTTAAGGCAGCCATTTTTTTTCTGAAAAATTGTTCAAGGTCTACGCCAATTTTGCATTGCATTTTTCTCTGTGGCATTTTGTTGCCAGACACCTTGTACGGGTAAATGAGGTGATGTTTGGTAGAGTTGTTTTGAGTGTACCATGTGTGTATGTATACAAGTGTGCATACAGGGCGCTTGTATGAATGTGTGTGTGTGTGTGTGTGTGTGTGTGTGTGTGTGTGTGTGTGTGTGTGTGTGTGTGTGTGTGTGTGTGTATAAATTCTAGCCATTACAAATCAGCCGTTTCACACACACACACACACACGCACGTAACACACAAGCCCTCACATACACACGCATGCGAATATACACAATCTTGAACAGCAGGCAAATGCCCGGCTGCCCTGGTATAGAACACTGGAGATAGCCTATAGGTTGATTTCCTGGTATAGAACACTGGAGATAGCCTATAGGTTGATTTCCTGGTATAGAACACTGGAGATAGCCTATAGGTTGATTTCCTGGTATAGAACACTGGAGATAGCCTATAGGTTGATTTCCTGGTATAGAACACTGGAGATAGCCTATAGGTTGATTTCCTGGTATAGAACACTGGAGATAGCCTATAGGTTGATTTCCTGGTATAGAACACTGGAGATAGCCTATAGGTTGATTTCCTGGTATAGAACACTGGAGATAGCCTATATGTTGACTTCCTGGTATAGAACACTGAAGATAGCCTATAGGTTGATTTCCTGGTATAGAACACTGAAGATAGTCTATAGGTTGATTTCCTGGTATAGAACAGTTGAGATAGCCTATATGTTGATTTCCTGGTATAGAACACTGGAGATAGCCTATAGGTTGTTTTCGTGGTATAGAACACTGGATATAGCCTATAGGTTGAATTCCTGGTATAACACATTGGAGATAGCCTATAGGTTGAATTCCTGGTATAACACATTGGAGATAGCCTATAGGTTGATTTCCTGGTATAACACATTGGAGATAGCCTATAGGTTGATTTAACATTGGAGATAGCCTATAGGCTGATTTCCTGGTATAACACATTGGAGATAGCCTATAGGCTGATTTCCTGGTATAGAACACTGGAGATAGCCTATAGGTTGATTTCCTGGTGTAAAACATTGGAGATAGCCTATATGTTGATTTCCTGGTATAAAACATTGTGTATAGCCTATAGGTTGATTTCCTGGTATAACACATTGGAGATAGCCTATAGGTTGATTTCCTGGTATAACACATTGGAGATATACTATAAGTTGATTTCCTGGTATAACACATTGGAGATAGTCTATAGGCTGATTTCCTGGTATAGAACATTGGAGATAGCCTATAGGTTGATTTCCTGGTATAGAACACTGGAGATAGCCTATAGGTTGATTTCCTGGTGTAAAACATTGGAGATAGCCTATATGTTGATTTCCTGGTATAAAACATTGTGGATAGCCTATAGGTTGATTTCCTGGTATAACACATTGGAGATAGCCTATAGGTTGAATTCCTGGTATAACACATTGGAGATAGCCTATAGGTTGAATTCCTGGTATAGAACACTGGAGATAGTCTATAGGTTGATTTCCTGGTATAACACATTGGAGATATGCTATAGGTTGATTTCCTGGTGTAGAACATTGTGGATAGCCTATAGGTTGATTTCCTGGTATAGAACATTGGAGATAGCCAAAAGGTTGATTTCCTGGTGTAAAACATTGTGGATAGCCTATAGGTTGATTTCCTGGTATAGAACATTGGAGATAGCCTATAGGTTGATTTCCTGGTATAAAACATTGGAGATATACTATAGGTTGATTTCCTGGTATAAAACATTGTGGATAGCCTATAAGTTGATTTCCTGGTATAAAACATTGGAGATAGCCTATAGGTTGATTTCCTGGTGTAGAACACAGGAGATAGCCTATAGGTTGATTTCCTGGTATAGAACACAGGAGATAGCCTATATGTAGAACATTGTGGATAGCCTATTGGTTGAATTCCTGGTATAAAACATTGTGGATAGCCTATAGGTTGATTTCCTGGTGTAAAACACTGGAGATAGCCTATAGTTTTTTTTTGCTGGTATAAAACACTGGAGATAACCTATGTTGATTTCCTGGTTATAAAACATTGGAGATAGCCTGTAGGTTGATTTCCTGGTATAACACATTGGAGATAGGCTATATGTTGATAGAACATTGGAGATAGTCTGTAGGTTGATAGAACATTGGAGATAGCCTGTAGGTTGATAGAACATTAGAGATAGTCTATAGGTTGATAGAACATTAGAGATAGTCTATAGGTTGATAGAACATTAGAGATAGCCTGTAGGTTGATAGAACATTGGAAATAGTCTATAGGTTGATAGAACATTAGAGATAGTCTGTAGGTTGATAGAACATTAAAGATAGCCTGAAGGTTGATAGAACATTGGAGATAGTCTATAGGTTGATAGAACATTAGAGATAGCCTGTAGGTTGATAGAATATTAGAGATAGTCTATAGGTTGATAGAACATTAGAGATAGCCTGTAGGTTGATAGAACATTAGAGATAGTCTATAGGTTGATAGAACATTAGAGATAGCCTGTAGGTTGATAAAACATTAGAGATAGCCTGTAGGTTGATAGAACATTAGAGATAGCCTATAGGTTGATAGAACATTAGAGATAGACTGTAGGTTGATAGAACATTGGAGATAGTCTATAGGTTGATAGAACATTGGAGATAGCCTATAGCTGATAGAACATTGGAGATAGCCTGTAGGTTTATAGAAGATTAGAGATAGCCTGTAGGTTGATAGAACATTGGAGATAGCCTGTAGGTTGATAGAACATTAGAGATAGCCTATAGGTTGATAGAACATTAGAGATAGCCTGTAGGTTGATAGAACATTAGAGATAGCCTGTAGGTTGATAGAACATTGGAGATAGCCTG
The DNA here is from genome assembly GCA_030674185.1 of Monoplex corrugatus. Lineage (NCBI taxonomy): Eukaryota > Metazoa > Mollusca > Gastropoda > Littorinimorpha > Ranellidae > Monoplex > Monoplex corrugatus. The sequence continues at coordinate 18,433 of JAPXFY010002852.1, forward strand.
TAAGTTGATAGAACATTGGAGACAGCCTATAGGTTGATAGAACATTAGAGATAGTGTATAGGTTGATAGAACATTGGAGATAGCCTGTAGGTTGATAGAACATTGGAGATAGCCTGTACGTTGATAGAACATTGGAGATAGCCTATAGGTTGATAGAACATTGGAGATAGTCTATATGTTGATAGAACATTAGAGATAGCCTATAGGTTGATAGAACATTGGAGATAGCCTGTAGGTTAATAGAACATTGGAGATAGCCTATAGGTTGATAGAACATTGGAGATAGCCTGTAGGTTGATAGAACATTAGAGATAGTCTATAGGCTGATAGAACATTAGAGATAGTCTATAGGTTGATAGAACATTAGAGATAGCCTGTAGTTTGATAGAACATTGGAGATAGTCTATAGGTTGATAGAACATTGGAGATAGTCTGTAGGTTGATAGAACATTAGAGATAGCCTGTAGGTTGATAGAACATTGGAGATAGTCTATAGGTTGATAGAACATTAGAGATAGCCTGTAGGTTGATAGAGCATTAGAGATAGTCTATAGGTTGATAGAACATTAGAGATAGCCTGTAGGTTGATAGAACATTAGAGATAGTCTATAGGTTGATAGAACATTAGAGATAGTCTATAGGTTGATAGAACATTAGAGATAGCCTGTAGGTTGATAGAACATTAGAGATAGCCTGTAGGTTGATAGAACATTGGAGATAGTCTATAGGTTGATAGAACATTAGAGATAGCCTGTAGGTTGATAGAACATTGGAGATAGCCTGTAGGTTGATAGAACATTAAAGATAGCCTGTAGGTTGATAGAACATTGGAGATAGCCTATATGTTGATAGAACATTGGAGATAGTCTATAGGTTGATAGAACATTGGAGATAGCCTATTGGCTGATAGAACATTGGAGATAGCCTGTAGGTTGATAGAATATTAGAGATAGCCTATAGGTTGATAGAACATTAGAGATAGCCTGTAGGTTGATAGAACATTGGAGATAGCCTGTAGGTTGATAGAACATTGGAGATAGCCTGTAAGTTGATAGAACATTGGAGACAGCCTATAGGTTGATAGAACATTAGAGATAGCCTGTAGGTTGATAGAACATTGGAGATAGCCTGTAGGTTGATAGAACATTAGAGGTAGCCTATAGGTTGATAGAACATTAGAGATAGCCTGTAGGTTGATAGAACATTAGAGATAGCCTGTAGGTTGATAGAACATTGGAGATAGCCTGTAAGTTGATAGAACATTGGAGACAGCCTATAGGTTGATAGAACATTAGAGATAGTGTATAGGTTGATAGAACATTGGAGATAGCCTGTAGGTTGATAGAACATTGGAGATAGCCTGTACGTTGATAGAACAATGGAGATAGCCTATAGGTTGATAGAACATTGGAGATAGTCTATATGTTGATAGAACATTAGAGATAGCCTATAGGTTGATAGAACATTGGAGATAGCCTGTAGGTTAATAGAACATTGGAGATAGCCTATAGGTTGATAGAACATTAGAGATAGCCTGTAGGTTGATAAAACATTAGAGATAGCCTGTAGGTTGATAGATCATTAGAGATAGCCTGTAAGTTGATAGAACATTGGAGACAGCCTATAGGTTGATAGAACATTAGAGATAGTGTATAGGTTGATAGAACATTGGAGATAGCCTGTAGGTTGATAGAACATTGGAGATAGCCTGTAGGTTGATAGAACATTGGAGATAGCCTATAGGCTGATAGAACATTGGAGATAGCCTGTAGGTTGATAGAACATTAGAGATAGCCTATATGTTGATAGAACATTAGAGATAGCCTGTAGGTTGATAGAACATTGGAGATAGCCTGTAGGTTGATAGAACATTGGAGATAGCCTGTAAGTTGATAGAACATTGGAGATAGCCTATAGGTTGATAGAATATTAGAGATAGTGTATAGGTTGATAGAACATTGGAGATAGCCTGTAGGTTGATAGAACATTGGAGATAGCCTGTAGGTTGATAGAACATTGGAGATAGCCTATAGGTTGATAGAACATTGGAGATAGCCTATAGGTTGATAGAACATTAGAGATAGTCTATAGGTTGATAGAACATTAAAGATAGTCTATAGGTTGATAGAACATTGGAGATAGCCTATAGGCTGATAATAATAATAATAATAATGAACATTTATAAGCGCAAACCTCCAGTACGGGGCCGGAGCTCGTGACGCTGCACACTAATAACATCACACACACATAGACACGCAGGCACACACACACACACACACACACACACACACACACACACACACACACACACACACACACACACACACACACACACACACACACACATACGCACACACACACACACACACACGGACCCACACACACACACACACACACACACACACACACGCGCGCGTGCGCACGAGAACAAAGAGTGTCCACACAGTTACTACCTAGTCGGGAAAATAGGATTTAAATTGGAAAGTTTTGAGGGCAGTCTTGAAAGAAGTAATAGATTCAATGTAGCGAATTTCACGGGGCAGAGAATTCCAAAAAGTTGGTGCTGAATATGAAAAGGTGCAGTGACCGAAGGTTTTAGTTCTTACTCTGGGAATGCACAGTAGTCTTAAGTCAGAAGAGGAGCGAAGATTTCTGGAAGGTGAGTAGACGGATAGGAGATCAGAAATGTAACAAGGGGACGTTCCAGAGAAAAATGAATGACAGAGAATCGCAAGTTTGAATTCGATACGAGCTTGTACAGGAACATTAGAGATAGTCTATAGGTTGATAGAACATTGTAGATAGCATGTAGGTTGATAGAACATTAGAGATAGCCTGTAGGTTGATAGAACATTGGAGATAGCCTATAGGTTGACAGAACATTAGAGATAGTCTATATGTTGATAGAACATTAGAGATAGCCTATAGGTTGATAGAACATTGGAGATAGCCTGTAGGTTAATAGAACATTGGAGATAGCCTATAGGTTGATAGAACATTGGAGATAGCCTGTAGGTTGATAGAACATTAGAGATAGTCTATAGGCTGATAGAACATTAGAGATAGTCTATAGGTTGATAGAACAATAGAGATAGCCTGTAGTTTGATAGAACATTGGAGATAGTCTATAGGTTGATAGAACATTAGAGATAGTCTGTAGGTTGATAGAACATTAGAGATAGCCTGTAGGTTGATAGAACATTGGAGATAGTCTATAGGTTGATAGAACATTAGAGATAGCCTGTAGGTTGATAGAGCATTAGAGATAGTCTATAGGTTGATAGAACATTAGAGATAGCCTGTAGGTTGATAGAACATTAGAGATAGTCTATAAGTTGATAGAACATTAGAGATAGTCTATAGGTTGATAGAACATTAGAGATAGCCTGTAGGTTGATAGAACATTAGAGATAGCCTGTAGGTTGATAGAACATTAGAGATAGCCTATAGGTTGATAGAACATTAGAGATAGTCTATATGTTGATAGAACATTAGAGATAGCCGATAGGTTGATAGAATATTAGAGATAGACGGTAGGTTGATAGAACATTGGAGATAGCCTGTAGGTTGATAGAACATTGGAGATAGCCTGTAGGTTGATAGAACATTAAAGATAGCCTGTAGGTTGATAGAACATTCGAGATAGCCTGTAGGTTGATAGAACATTAGAGATAGCCTGTAGGTTGATAAAACATTAGAGATAGCCTGTAGGTTGATAGATCATTAGAGATAGCCTATAGGTTGATAGAACATTGGAGATAGCCTTAGTTGATAGAACATTGGAGATAGTCTATAGGTTGATAGAACATTGGAGATAGCCTAGTGGCTGATAGAAAATTGGAGATAGCCTGTAGGTTGATAGAATATTAGAGATAGCCTATAGGTTGATAGAACATTAGAGATAGCCTGTAGGTTGATAGAACATTGGAGATAGCCTGTAGGTTGATAGAACATTAGAGATAGTCTATAGGTTGATAGAACATTAGAGATAACCTGTAGGTTGTAAAACATTAGAGATAGCCTGTAGGTTGATAGAACATTAGAGATAGCCTATAGGTTGATAGAACATTAGAGATAGCCTATATGTTGATAGAACATTGGAGATAGTCTATAGGTTGATAGAACATTGGAGATAGCCTATAGGCTGATAGAACATTGGAGATAGCCTGTAGGTTGATAGAAGATTAGAGATAGCCTGTAGGTTGATAGAACATTGGAGATAGCCTGTAGGTTGATAGAACATTAGAGGTAGCCTATAGGTTGATAGAACATTAGAGATAGCCTGTAGGTTGATAGAACATTAGAGATAGCCTGTAGGTTGATAGAACATTGGAGATAGCCTGTAAGTTGATAGAACATTGGAGACAGCCTATAGGTTGATAGAACATTAGAGATAGTGTATAGGTTGATAGAACATTGGAGATAGCCTGTAGGTTGATAGAACATTGGAGATAGCCTGTACGTTGATAGAAAAATGGAGATAGCCTATAGGTTGATAGAACATTGGAGATAGTCTATATGTTGATAGAACATTAGAGATAGCCTATAGGTTGATAGAACATTGGAGATAGCCTGTAGGTTAATAGAACATTGGAGATAGCCTATAGGTTGATAGAACATTGGAGATAGCCTGTAGGTTGATAGAACATTAGAGATAGTCTATAGGCTGATAGAACATTAGAGATAGTCTATAGGTTGATAGAACATTAGAGATAGCCTGATATGTTGATAGAACATTGGAGATAGTCTATAGGTTGATAGAACATAGAGATAGTCTGTAGGTTGATAGAACATTAGAGATAGCCTGTAGGTTGATAGAACATTGGAGATAGCTATAGGTTGATAGAACATTAGAGATAGCCTGTAGGTTGATAGTGCATTAGAGAGTAGTGTACAGGTTGATAGAACATTAGAGATAGCCTGTAGGTTGATAGAACATTAGAGATAGTCTATAGGTTGATAGAACATTAGAGATAGTCTATAGGTTGATAGAACATTAGAGATAGCCTGTAGGTTGATAGAACATTAGAGATAGCCTGTAGGTTGATAGAACATTAGAGATAGCCTATAGGTTGATAGAACATTAGAGATAGTCATATGTTGATAGAACATTAGAGATAGCCGATAGGTTGATAGAATATTAGAGATAGACTGTAGGTTGATAGAACATTGGAGATAGCCTGTAGGTTGATAGAACATTGGAGATAGCCTGTAGGTTGATAGAACATTAAAGATAGCCTGTAGGTTGATAGAACATTCGAGATAGCCTGTAGGTTGATAGAACATTAGAGATAGCCTGTAGGTTGATAAAACATTAGAGATAGCCTATAGTTGATAGATCATTAGAGATAGCCTATAGGTTGATAGAACATTGGAGATAGCCTATATGTTGATAGAACATTGGAGATAGTCTATAGGTTGATAGAACATTGGAGATAGCCTATGGCTGATAGAACATTGGAGATAGCCTTAGGTTGATAGAAATTAGAGATAGCCTATAGGTTGATAGAACATTAGAGATAGCCTGTAGGTTGATAGAACATTAGGAGATAGCCTGTAGGTTGATAGAACATTGGAGACAGCCTATAGTTGATAGAACATTGGAGATAGCCTATAGGCTGATAGAACATTGGAGATAGCCTGTAGGTTGATAGAACATTAGAGATAGCCTATATGTTGATAGAACATTAGAGATAGCCTGTAGGTTGATAGAACATTGGAGATAGCCTGTAGGTTGATAGAACATTGGAGATAGCCTGTAAGTTGATAGAACATTGAGATAGCCTATAGGTTGATAGAATATTAGAGATAGTGTATAGGTTGATAGAACATTGGAGATAGCCTGTAGGTTGATAGAACATTGGAGATAGCCTGTAGGTTGATAGAACATTGGAGATAGCCTATAGGTTGATAGAACATTGGAGATAGCCTATAGGTTGATAAACATTAGAGATAGTCTATAGGTTGATAGAACATTAAAGATAGCCTATAGGTTGATAGAACATTGGAGATAGCCTATAGGTGATAAAATAATATAGAGAATAGTCAAGTTGATAACGAACTTAGTAGTGCCGGAGCTCGTGAGCTGAATAATAAAAAACAATGGAGATCAGCCGAGGCATAACACACTACAAACAGCCATACAGCACACAAAAACACTAACACACCGCCACCCCACAAAGGACCACAACAGAACCACACAGCACAGCCACGGGGTGATAAACATAGA
>JAPXFY010002853.1:7500-15000 GCA_030674185.1 Monoplex corrugatus
AAATCGTGAAGAGCAGGGCGTTGGCAGACTGCCTAGGTATAAAACATTGAAGGGATAGGTTGATTTCCCAGGTTCCACCCCTTGAGGACAAATTAGCCTTCTTACCTTTCTGAAGTCTTGGTAAAAAATGTGAATATGAATATGAATATGAATATGAATTTGAAGCGCGGGAAAGGAGATGGGCGCTACACTCGTTATACTGGCCCCGGGAAACGTTGAGGTATCTGCCACCTCACTCCCCTACGACCCCAGGGTTATGGAACTATCTAGGTAGGACCTCAAGACTGGCCAGCTCGTGGGCGTGTGTGCAGGCTTAAGGCTCGTGCTGTGATCATTCTGGATCTTCTCCATCACATGGCACTTGTGACGTTAGTACATATGGAATTCATTCCGAGCGCGGAGACGTCATCTTGAGAAAATGAAATTGTAAAAAACAAAAGTCTTCTGCACGGTGCTCTTTCCTTTTGGACTAAAACCTACCTGAGTATTGTCAATAAACATATTCGTCCGACATAGACACCAGTCAAATTAAAACTCACGCAAGGTGGCTCACTTCAGACATCTTTGATGCAAGGAAAGGAGGAGATAATTTAAAGGCGACAGACCTTCACAACAATTTTAAACATCATCATCATCATCAGGTGCCCTGCCGCATGGCGTTGGCGACCATGGACTTCCACCCATCTCTATCTCTCGTTGCCCCTAGCATCTCCCCCACCCTCTTCATCCCCAGCCACTCTGCAAGTCAGTCCAGCATGGTCTACCTGGTGCTCTCTTTCCCTCCAGCTTTCCCGTTGTGACCAATTTTAAACAGAAACACAATACTCCAGCATAATTATGGCTGAACTTTTGTAAATGAATCTGAGAGTTTAAAAAAAATCGAAAGAAAACCGCATCTTCTATTTTGGTCAGTCTTACAAAAAATGACTCGGCCGGATAACTCAAGGAGGAATGTTCCATTTCTACTGATACCCTTACCAATTTGGGTGACATATTGTCTGCCAACCTTAGCGACCGTGTCAACCTTCGACGTGGACAAGGCAGAACCCTGACTCTGAAGGCTGATGTTACGAATGGTCTTGACCTCCTCGGCGTTTCCCCAGCAATTGTCATGAACATGAACAGTATCCAATTTTCACAGTTGATTGATTCGCTCTAATTTGCTGAGCGTTAAATATATATATATATACCCTTACCAATTATTTTGCAAACATAGGAATTAAATAGATTTCTAAATAGATCGGTTCAGATTCTCTTAACACTTCAGTTCTACAAGAATTCAATGAAGACAGCAGCAGGAAATTTTCAGTATTTTTCTCAAATTATTTTGTATCTAGTGTTTGTTTGTTTGTAATCTTACGCTTGACAAAGGCCAGTTGGCCGAAAATTTGCGCCTGTCTTGTTTTGTTGTATTAAATACGCGTTCATATTCTTCTTTCGTGTTTTGTTGTTGTTGTTGTTCTTAGAGAAAGTAGGAAATCAACATTTTCATATTCGGGTGACTCATTTTTTAGATAAGCTTAATTAACTGTCCATTTATATGAGTACATAAAAATGAATAAATAAAAGACAAAATATAAGCAAACAAACTGAACAAAAAGTATGGTGTGTGTGTTGGACGATTTCAAAGCTTCCAGAAGACAAATTTGATTTAAACAGATAATTATTTCAAAATTCGCACGTGTCACTTCTGTGTGAAGATCACTGCAGGGTGAGCAGAATGGTGTAAACTTTGACGATTGGAGGGTTAGCTAACAATGTGGATTTATACAGAAAAAAGGGAAAACAATTAGCTAACAATGTGGATGTGTGCAGAAGAGAGGGAAAACAATTAGCTAACAATGTGAACAATGTGTAGATTTGTACAGAAGAAAGGGAAAACAATTAGCTAACAATGTGGATTTGCGCAGAAGAAAGGGAAAACAATTACCTAACAATGTGGATTTGTGCAAAAGAGAGGGAAAACAATTAGCTAACAATGTGTAGATTTGTGCAGAAGAAAGGGAAAACAATTAGCTAACAATGTGGATTTGTGTAGAAGAGAGGGAAAACAATTAGCTAACAATGTGAATTTGTGTTGAAGAAAGTGAAAACAATTAGCTAACAATGTGAATTTGTGCAGAAGAAAGTGAAAACAATTAGCTAACAATGTGAATTTGTGCAGAAGAAAGTGAAAACAATTAGCTAACAATGTGGATTTGTGCAGAAGAGAAGGAAAAAACAAACTATTTCTTTAATAAACCCAAAACAAATGCGACTGCTATTCTTTGTTCTAGTTTGTCTAACTTTGTATGAGCGGTACACAGCAGAAGCATACTGTTAAACTTCCGGCAACAAAGGAAGTGACGTAAGCTTCCTTGGTTTGGTCACACCTGTAACCACGGCAACACTCTTCAGGACCAGAGAAGGCCAAAAAATATTATCAAAGGGGAGTAAGCCTACCATGCAATGAGGAATCTTCACGAATATCACGTCGTTCAATTCAGTTTCAGTTTCAGTACGACGTCTCCGAGCTCGGAACGAATTCCATATGCACTGACGTCACAGGTGCCATGTATATGGTGATCATGGCACAAGCCTTAAAGCCTGCACATAAACCCATGAGCTGGCCTTCAATCAAAAATACAAATTCCTACATCACAGGTCTGTGTAGCAAGGTCCAGAGTCTTGTTAAATCAATTTTCTAAGGAACTATTGAACGGAGAAAACGATGAGCAAGACAAAATACAAAAACAAAAACAAAACAAAACAAAAACAAAAAAGCAAAAAAAAAATTAAATAAAAACAAATAAAAAGAAAGAAACAAACAAAAACAACAACAGCAACAACAAAAAACCCCAAGATTTGATTGAGAACATTGCAAAAATGACAGAGCGACCCCTTGCAGAAACCCAGGCTTTGAAACACAACCGACACAACTGGAAAAAATCGAGTGAACAATTCTTTAGAACGGTGCCTCGATGAATCTTCACGGAGAAAAGAAAAAGACATCACAACAGTTCAGCGTCTGCTGGAGGAGACGGGAACGTGGAGGAAAACTCTCTCCCCCCCCCCCTGCCCCCCAACGCTGATTTTATGCCCAGAAACTTGACCCTTCAAACTGACCACAACACTGCAACGCGACACCATAAAAAAGAACAAGAAGGAGGAGGAGGAGGAAAAGGAGAAGGAGAAGAAGAGGAAGAAGAAGAAGAAGAAGAAGAAGAAGAAGGAGAAGAAGAAGAAGAAGAAGAATGCGAAGAAGAGGAAGAAGAAGAAGAAGAAGAAGAAGAAGGAGAAGAAGAAGAAGAAGAAGAAGAAGAAGAGGAAGAAGAAGAAGAAGAAGAAGAAGAAGAGGAAGAAGAAGAAGAAGAAGGAGAAGAAGAAGAAGAAGAAGAATGCGAAGAAGAGGAAGAAGAAGAAGAAGAAGAAGAAGGAAGAAGAAGAAGAAGAAGAAGAAGAAGAAGAGAAGAAGAAGAAGAAGAAGAAGAAGAAGAAGAAGAAGAAGAAGAAGAACAAAACAAGAACAAGAACAAGACAAGAACAGAAGAACAAGAACAAGAACAAGAACAAGAACAAGAACAACAAGAAGAAGAAGAAGAAGAAAGAAAGAAAGAAAAACAAAACAAAACAAAACAAAACAAAAAACAGAGCAAGAAGGAAATATACCCCGACGGTAAGATTTGACGTGGGGATCACTTCTAAGGCTTACACCTTCGGGTGGCACGGGCCATAAAAAGGACAGCCCATAGCTCTCCCGCGACCATCCTCATAAAGCTCCGGCCTGGCTCACTTGGGGGTGTCAGAAGATGAACAGCACGGCTGGGAAGGGATGTCACCCTTTCCCCTGATAGTCTGTCTAGGTGATGGTCTCCCTTACTTGCTTTGCCCCCGTACTACTGGTGAAAGTTGTCCTGCCGTGAAATCGGGTCATTTTCCTGACTGCCTTACACGCCGGGAACTGCGTTGCTGTAAATTATTGACACCGACATAATTTAGTGTGCCATGTTTGTGCTTGTGGTGTAATGGTGTGGAGCTTATTATGGGTACACGTTAGGAGAAATGACTTTAATATTTTTTTTTCATAAATCAAAGCCCCTCTTATCCTTCTTCTTTTTCTTCTTCTTTATAAAAATAATATACATATTATTTTGTAATCTCTCCGTCTTTTTAAACAACGTGATGTAAACAAATAGAAAAATATAAAGAAAAAAGAAAAGTAAAGGGGAGGGGGGGGGGGAGATTTTGTCATATCATTTGGTGAGCGTGCGTACGTGTGTGTGTGTGTGTGTGTGCATACGTGTGTGTGTGTGTGTGTGTGTGTGTATGTGTGTAAGAGAGAGAGCGAGAGGAGAGAGAGAGAGAAGAGAGAAAGAGAGACAGAGAGAGACAGAGACAGAGAGAGATAGAGAGAGAAAGAGAGAGAAAGAGAGATAGAGAGAGACAGAGAGAGATAGAGAGAGACAGAGAGAGACAGAGAGAGACAGAGAGAGATAGAGAGAGACAGAGAGAGACAGAGAGAGAGAGAGAGACAGAGACAGAGAGAGACAGAGAGAGACAGAGACAGAGAGAGACAGAGACAGCGAGAGATAGAGAGAGAAAGAGAGACAGAGAGAGAGATAGAGAGAGAAAGAGAGAGAAAGAGAGAGAGACAGAGAGAGACAGAGAGAGACAGAGACAGAGAGAGACAGAGAGAGAGACAGACAGAGACAGAGAGAGACAGAGACAGAGACAGACAGAGACAGAGAGAGACAGACAGAGACAGAGACAGAGAGAGACAGAGACAGAGAGAGAGACAGAGACAGAGAGAGCGGGAAACGTGATACCATTTTTTTTTCAGTTTCTTTCTGCCAAGGATCGATCTTACACAAGTATCTTTCAAGAACCAGAAAAAAACGAAAACAGAACCAGAAAGCGTATTTCATACAACAAGACAAGACAGGCTCAAATTTTCCGCCAACTGGCCTTTGTCAAGCGTAAGATCACAAACAAACAAACACCAAATACAAAAATTAGGAGAACAAGACTGAAACTTCCCTGCTGCTTCGCCGAGAGTGAGAAAAGGACTCATTTGAATTTGTCAGTTATGGAATATTGAGTGCGTTAATTTGGACGACAAGGTATCAAGGTCATTGGACTAAAACAAAAACAGGAATTGTGTAAAATCAGCGCCTTTTGAAGAAGATGTGTGAACAGTACTTTCTCATGAACGTCTGACAATGTTTAAATCAAAGAAATAAGAGGGAAGCAGGGAGAATTTTTATTATATAATCAAAGGACATAACTCTTGAGAATTATCTCCCATGTTGTCACTGTTGTGATAGTCTACCAATGTCTACATTGTTTTACTTCAACCGAAGTTTTTTTTTCAAAGTCAAAGTGACCTTGAGAAGTACAAAATCTGGATTTTCTTTAAAATTTGTATATAAAAAAATAGAAACTGTTATTTCGACATGACCAGGTTCTCCTAATTTCTTTTTTGTCTGTCTCTGGAAAGAGAGTGCTTCTTTTATATCAGAGCATTTGTACGCTATATTTTAATGTTTAACGATAGGGTTGGACACGTTTTGCAAACAAACTTCCGAATGATGTCAAAGAAATTGTAATTTTGATAATAAAAAACAGTCATAATCGATACACTGATTTTAATCTGTCAGCTTGGGGAGGAGACCAGAACTTTTTCTTTCTTTTCTTTTTCTTTTTCTTTTCTTCTTCTTCTTCTTCTTGTTCTTCTTGTTCTTGTTCTTCTTGTTCTTGTTCTTCTTGTTCTTGTTCTTGTTGTTGTTGTTCTTCTTCTTCATCTTCTTCCTCTTCTTCTTCTTCTTTTGTTCCTTCTTCATCATCTTCTTCTTTTACTTCTTCTTCTTCTTCTTTTCCTTCTTTTATTTCTTCTTCTTCTTATATATCTGCTGGCCACTGGTCAGTCACGATAGATCCTTCAGGACAGCTAGAGCTACCGGTCACTAAGGGAGGAGATCTGATCAACACCCCTGAGCCTGTGGGAAAAGCTGTATAGGCCTGTGCATCCCTGTTGGAGATGGCCTTTACATCGGCAAGATTAAACTCTTGAGTGTGACAGGAACGAAAAAGAGACAACACAGCAGCTACAGGGTTAATATGAACGCAATAGAGTTAAAAGGAAAATGCAAAAATTTCACACACGCGTCAACAGATGCACGCGCGCGCGCACACACTCACGTACATACACTCACATACATACACACAAATAATACACAAGTTACTTTTTGTTGGATCCCATCACACTGTGGTATCATACATAATGATCGGGTGGACAGAATAGCTAAAAGCGCAGCATTGAATAGGGCTTGCAGTACTAAACTTGAATTACCACTCTCTGAACATGAAATGAATGCTAAATTAGAAAACGCAGTAAAAGGTCAACGTGACCTTCGCCCCTTCATCGTAAATTACCAGGGTTTTACGAGATTAGAGATAAATTTAGCTTACAGATTATCTCTCAATTACTTACCAGGGTTTTACGAGATTAGAGATAACTTTAGCTTACAGAATAATCTCTCAATTCACTTCGAACTAAGATCAGTAAAACCATCAAATGTATCTGTAATGATTATATAACAATTAAACACCTTTTATGTTGTCAGCAAATCCTACCTTATTTCTCTGCATCATTTACAAATTTAAAACAGAAACATACTGATTTCACTTTGTATTTACACATGGCTAGGCATATACTGCACAATCCCATAGGTCGTTTTCTTTGATTCAGCCCTGTTGTTTTATACCTGTAAGTCCCACTTACATTTTTTTTGTTTTGTTTTGTTGTTGTTTTTGTTTTGTTGTTGTCTAAAAGCACTTATGTGAGTAGACGTTAAAAGAAATAACGAACGAGCATACACACATCTATTCCCTTCCACCCATCCCCACACCATTTCACAGACAGACAGACAGACAGACAGACAGACAAGATGGCTCAGGGCAAAAACCAACCAACTCCACTTGTAAGAGACAAGACACCAAGGGACAGCATCCATCCATTCAGCACCACCACGAGTTGCGGGCCTTGCTTCGCTGACAGCTTTATTGCGTTTCGCACTCTCCGGTCTGATCTTTGGGGTTTTCCTCCTGCCGTGTGCGCGCACGCACGCACGCACGCACGCACGCGCGTGTTTGTGTGTGTGTGTGTGTGTATGTGTGCAGGCACGCTTGCTCGCGTGTGCGCGGTGTGCGCGAGCGAGTAATCGCTTGATTTTTTTTTCCCCCCTATCTACGACAGCTGGAATGTCCGTCATCCCCTTGGGCCTTTCAGCGCATGCGTAATAGGCTCGATTAAGATGGTATCGGCTTTTGGCCGGTAGATGGCACGCTGGAGAGTTGCTGCCTAGTTCTGTGTTATGCTTGGTATCGTATCTGTTTAGTGCATTTTTATTTTTCTCTTGTCCTGGTCATCATCATCTTTGTGGAGCGGTGAATGGAACGGCAGACATCTTTACACTTTATTCATACGAGGGAAATGGGCTGTTTTGTGGGTTTTGCTTGGGA
>JAPXFY010002854.1:0-5000 GCA_030674185.1 Monoplex corrugatus
CAATGACTGGCTGTCTTGTGTTGTTTGTCAGCAATGGACTGGCTGTCTTGTGTTGATGTCAGAAATGGACTGGCTGTCTGTGTTGATGTCAGAAATGGACTGGCTGTCTGTGTTGATGTCAGAAATGGACTGGCTGTCTTGTGTGTTGATGTCAGCAATGGACTGGCTGTCTTGTGTGTTTATGTCAGCAATGGACTGGCTGTCTGTGTGTTGATGTCAGCAATGGACTGGCTGTCTTGTGTGTGATGTCAGCAATGGACTGGCTGTCTTGTGTTGATGTCAGCAATAGACTGGCTGTCTTGTGTTGATGTCAGCAATGGACTGGCTGTTTTGTTGTGTTTGATGTCAGCAATGGACTGGCTGTCTTGTGTTGATGTCAACAATGGATTGACTGACTTGTGTTGATGTCAGCAATGGACTGGCTGTTTTGTTGTGTTGATGTCAGCAATGGACTGGCTGTCTTGTGCTGATGTCAGCAATGGATTGACTGACTTGTGTTGATGTCAGCAATGGACTGGCTGTCTTGTGTTGATGTCAACAATGGATTGACTGACTTGTGTTGATGTCAGCAATGGACTGGCTGTCTTGTGTTGATGTCAGCAATGGACTGGCTGTCTTGGTGTTGATGTCAGCAATGGACTGGCTGTCTTGTGTTGATGTCATCAATAGACTGACTGCCTTGTGTGTGTGTGTGTGTGTGTGTGTGTGTGTGTGTGTGTGCGCGCGCGCGTATGTATTTATGTGTGTTTGTGTATGCGTGTGTGTGCGTTGTGTGCGTGTGTGTGTGTGTGTGTATTTGTGTGTGGCGTGTGTGTGGTGTGTGTGTGTGTGTGTGTGTGTGTGTGTATGTGTGCGTGCGCACACGCGTACGCGCACGAGCGAGAATGTTTGTTTGTTTGTTCGTTTGCGTGTGAGTGTGTGTGTGTTTGCGTTTGTGTGTGTGTGCGTGCGTATGTGTGCGTGCATGCGTGTGCGCGCGCGCGAAAATATACTCCAAATTTCTTTCAACTAGATTGCCCCCTTAAAGACCCCCCAAACTCCAACACAAAATGAAGACGTTCCGGGCACAAAGCAATTGAACATGGACGCAGAATCTTTCTGAGACTAATTCAAGGAAAAGACAATCTATTGATTTCCTTGCATGTCGTGAACTCTGAATTAAAGACCTCTGCTCTCCGAAAACCTTTCTTCACTGCAACATTAGAGAATTTGAACGCTGCACTCTTTTGGACACATTTTCATGGAATGGAACGAAAGGAAGGCATTTAAGCGAGAGAGAAATTTTAGTGACGCACATGTGAACTCGTGAGGAGTTAAAGTGGGGAGTGGAAAGAGAGAGAGAGAGAGAGAGAGGAGAGAGAGAGAGAGAGAGAGAGAGAGAGAAAGACAGATACAGAGAGAGAGATAGAGAGATAGAGAGGGAGAGACAGACAGAGAGACAGAGACAGACAGAGAGACAGAGAAAGAGACAGAAGGAGAGAGAGAGAGAGGGGGGAGAAAAGAGAGAGAGACAGACAGAGACAGGGAGACAGAGAGAGTCAGAGAGACAGACAGAGAGAAGGAGAGAGATGGGGAGAGAGAGAAGAGAGAGAGAGAGAGAGAGAGAGAGAGAGAGAGAGAGAAAGAGAAGGGAGAGAGAAAGAGAGAAGGACAGAGAAAGAGAGAAAGACAGAGAAGGAAAGAGAGAGAGAGAGAAAGAGGGAAAGAGAGAAAGAAAGAGAGAGAGAGAGAAAGAGAGAGAGAGTGAGAGAGAAAAAGAAAGAGAAAGAGAAAAAGAAAGAGAAAGAGAGAAAGAAAGAGAGAGAGCGAGAGAGCCTGGGGAGGGGGGTGGATGGATGAGGAAAGGAATTACGTACCATGTTTGTTATGTTCCGATATATATTACGTCCATGTCACTCTCTAAAGTATGAACATAAAATCAGATACGTCACTGTTGGCACAACTTTGTCTACAGACGAACAGACTGGCCGGATGTAGATTATGTACAGCTTCCCTTTTCTCTCAGCTTTGAGAATGAAGTTTTCAATGGGAGAGTGAAAAAACGATAACAGAATTTAAAAACAAAAAATATACTCAGCATCTTGTTCTAAAATGTATATTCGGAATTCACATTCAAAAACTGTGTGCTGTTGAAACATCATAAAAGAGAACCGGCAAAAAACAAACAAAGAATGATAGGATAAAATGAATAAATATAAGCGTTACTGTCTGTCTCTATGTCTGTGCTGTCTGTTTGTCCATCTTACTGTCTCTTGTCAGAGCCCTTGCTCTGTCTCTGTCTTCCCAACATGCGCGCCACTAACATTTCTCTCTCTCGATAAATGCTCCCCCTTCCATTCCATTTTATGAAAATGTGTCTAAGAGTGCTTGCGTTCGGGTCCTCTGATGTAGCAATTAGGGAGGTTTCCTGACAGCAGCGGTCTTTAATTCAGGGTTCACAGCATGCAGGAAAATCAATACATTGTAGTTTCCTTGATCTACCTTCAGAGGAACTGGATGTTCACGTTCCGATGCCCCATGTCTGGAACGTCTCGGTTTGTTTTTTTCTGGGACAGGATGGTTAAAACCCATTCTGTTGCATGCAAAAGGGAAGACAGAAAGAAAGAAAGAATGAAAGAAAGTAAGAAAGAAAGAGAGAGAGAGAGAGAAAGAAAGAGAGAGAGAAAAGAAAGAAAGAGAGAGAGAGAGAAAGAAAGAGAGAGAGAGAAAGAAAGAAAGAGAGAGAGAAAAGAAAGAAAGAGAGAGAGAGAGAGAGAAAGAAAGAAAGAAGAGAGAGAGAAAGAGAGAGAGAGAGAGAGAGAGAGAGAGGAGAGAGAGAGAGAGAGAGAGAGAGAGAGAGAGAAAGATATATAGAAAGAACCCAAAAAAAGAAACAAGATCAAGAAGAAGGTGAAAAAAAGAAGACGACAGAGACGAGAAATAAAAATAAAAACATGAAAGGGAGAAAATGAGAAGTAGAAAAAGAATGTGTAGTCTTCGTTTTCTATGCTCTAGACACGGTGCTCGAAAATGTGGCTTGAAGATTCCTAAATCTCAGTCAACGTTGTGAAGTAGTGGCAATGTGAAAGAGTTAATAGCCAAATCCATAAAACGAAAATTCATCCAGCTGGGAAATCTTTTCAATATTATTGTACGTAGTGATGGGAGGAGGAAGAGAGAGAGAGAGAGAGAGAGAGAGAGAGAGAGAGAGAGAGAGGAGAGAGAGAGAGAGGAGAGACAGAGTCAGAGACAGAGACAGAGACAGAGACAGAGTCAGAGACAGAGACAGAGACAGAGACAGAGACAGACAGACACACAGACACACAGGCAGACAGACACACAGATAGACAGACACACACACAGACACTCAGACAGAACACAGACAGACAGACAGAAATCTGAATTATATGACAGATATAAGGTAGAAATTTTGTAAAGAATATTTTCATAAACGACTGGATTTTGTTTTTGCTGGTACATTTAGGATAGATGCAGAGTGAATAATGTTATACATACACTGCAGTACACAGAAACGACGTACGCATCCCGCAGACAGTGCCTTGTTTTCCCACACTGCTTACTGTGCATGTGGACCAGAGTCAGGTGTGATCCTGACCACTCACCATGACCAGGTCAATGAATTGTCCACCTTCACCACACTCACAGTTTCCAACAGACATTAACACACAAGGCAGCCAGCCATTGTTGACATCAACACAAGACATGTCGACAGATAATCCATCGCTGACGTGAACAGAAGGCAAACAGTCCATTGATGACGTCAACACAAGACAGCCAGCTATTGCTGACATCAACACAAGACAGACAGTGCATTGCTGACATCAAAACAAGACAGACAGTGCATTGCTGACATCAAAACAAGACAGACAGTGCATTGCTGAATCAAACAAGACAGACAGTGCATCGCTGACATCAAAACAAGGCAGACAGTGCATCGCTGACATCAAACAAGATAGCCAGTCCATTGCTGACATGAACACAAGACGACCAGTCCATTGTTGACATGAACACACAAGGCAACCAGTCCATTGTTGACACGAACATACAAAGCAACCAGTCCATTGTTGACATAAACATACAAGGCAAACAGTCCATTGCTGACTTGAACACACAAGGTAACCAATCCATTGTTGACATGAACACAAGGCAAACAAATCCATTGTTGATAAGAACACAAGGTAACCAGTCCATTGTGACACGAATACACAAGGCAACCAGTCCATTGGTGACATGAACAGAAGACAACCAGTCCATTGATGACATGAACACAAGGCAACCAGTCCATTGGTGACATGAACAGAAGACAACCAGTCCATTGATGACATGAACACAAGGCAACCAGTCCATTGGTGACATGAACAGAAGGCAACCAGTCCATTGTTGATAGGAACACAAGACAACCAGTCCATTGGTGACATGAACAGAAGGCAACCAGTCCATTGTTGATAGGAACACAAGACAACCAGTCCATTGGTGACATGAACAGAAGACAACCAGTCCATTGTTGACAGGAACACAAGACAACCAGTCCATTGGTGACATGAACAGAAGGCAACCAGTCCATTGGTGACATGAACACACAAGACAACCAGTCCATTGGTGACATCCAATACACAAGGCAACCAGTCCATTGGTGGCATGAACATACAAGGCAACCAGTCCATTGGTGACATGAACACACAAGACAGCCAATCAATTGCTGGCATGAACACAAAACAGCCAGTCCATTTCCCACTAGACATGTCCTGTGTGGAAAAAGCCTTTGCCCTCTACCGTGTGTCACGTGCTGACTATTTGGTCACATGGCGTTGGGATCGAGCAAGGAATCTCTATTTGTTAGACTGACCTTCACCCCATTTTGACTTCAACTTCACACAGGTACATGGGCTTTTCCTGATACTTCGCATTTTGTTTGTATTTTGTTCTGTTTTGTTTTGTTTTATTGGTTGCGTAATTTAATACTTATCACTTGTCTCGCTTATGCTATCTCAGTTAACAGA
>JAPXFY010002854.1:15000-24659 GCA_030674185.1 Monoplex corrugatus
GCCTACACTAGCAGTTTACACTAGCAGCCTACACTAGCAGTTTACACTAGCAGTTTACACTAGCATTCTACACTAGCAGTTTACACTAGCAGTTTACACTAGCAGTTTACACTAGCAGCCTACACTAGCAGTTTACACTAGCAGCCTACACTAGCAGTTTACACTAGCAGCCTACACTAGCAGTTTACACTAGCAGCCTACACTAGCAGTTTACACTAGCAGCCTACACTAGCAGTTTACACTAGCAGTCTACACTAGCAGCCTACACTAGCAGTTTACACTAGCAGCCTACACTAGCAGTTTACACAAGCAGTTTACACTAGCAGTCTACACTAGCAGTTTACACTAGCAGCCTACACTAGCAGTTTACACTAGCAGCCTACACTACCAGTCTACACTAACAGCCTACACTAGCAGTCTACACTAGCAGTCTACACTAGCAGTCTACACTAGCAGTCTACACTAGCAGTCTACACTAGCAGCCTACACTAGCAGTTCACACTAACAGCCTACACTAGCAGTCTATACTAGCAGTCTACACTAGCAGTTTACACTAACAGCCTACACTAGCAGTCTACACTAGCAGATTACACTAGCAGTCTACACTAGCAGTTTACACTAGCAGCCTACACTAGCAGTTTACACTAGCAGTTTACACTAGCAGTTTACACTAGCAGCCTACACTAGCAGTTTACACTAGCAGTTTACACTAGCAGTCTATACTAGCAGTTTACACTAGCAGTTTACACTAGCATTCTACACTAGCAGTTTACACTAGCAGTTTACACTAGCAGTTTACACTAGCAGCCTACACTAGCAGTTTACACTAGTAGCCTACACTAGCAGCCTACACTAGCAGTTTACACTAGCAGCCTACACTAGCAGTTTACACTAGCAGCCTACACTAGCAGTTTACACTAGCAGCACTACACTAGCAGTCTAAGCATTACACTAGCAGCCTACACTAGCAGTTTACACTAGCAGCCTACACTAGCAGTTTACACTAGCAGCCTTACACTAGCAGTTTACAATAGCAGTTTACACTAGCAGCTACACTAGCAGTTTACACTAGCAGCCTACACTAGCAGTTACACTAAGCAGCCTACACTAGCAGTCTACACACATACAGCATCTACACTAGCAGTCTACACTAGCAGCTACACTAGCAGTCTAACACTAAGCAGCTACACTAGCAGCCTACACTAGCAGTTACACTAACAGCCTACACTAGCAGTCTAACTAGCAGTTACACTACAGTTACACTAACAGCACTACCAACACTAGCAGTCTACACTAGCAGTTTACACTAGCAGTTACACTAGCAGCCTACACTAGCAGTACACTAGCAGTTTACACTAGCAGTTTACACTAGCAGTTTACACTAGCAGTCTACACTAGCAGTCTTACATAGCAGTTTACACTAGCAGTTACACTAGCAGTTTACACTAGCAGTTTACACTAGCATCTACACTAGCAGTTTACACTAGCAGTTTACACTAGCAGTTTACACTAGCAGTTCTACACTAGCATTTACACTAGCAGTTTACAATAGCAGCCTACACTAGCAGTTTACACTAGCAGTCTACACTAGCAGTTTACAACTAGCAGTTCTACACTAGCAGTTACACTAGCAGTTTACACTAGCAGCCTACACTAGCAGTTTACACTAGCAGCCTACACTAGCAGTTTACACTAGCAGCCTACACTAGCAGTTTACACTAGCAGTCTACACTAGCAGTTTACACTAGCAGCCTACACTAGCAGTTTACACTAGCAGCCTACACTAGCAGTTTACACTAGCAGTCTGCACTAGCAGTTTACACTAGCAGCCTACACTAGCAGTTTACACAAGCAGTTTACACTAGCAGTCTACACTAGCAGTTTACACTAGCAGCCTACACTAGCAGTTTACACTAGCAGCCTACACTAGCAGTCTACATTAACAGCCTACACTAGCAGTCTACACTAGCAGTCTACACTAGCAGTCTACACTAGCAGTCTACACTAGCAGCCTACACTAGCAGTTCACACTAACAGCCTACACTAGCAGTCTATACTAGCAGTCTACACTAGCAGTTTACACTAACAGCCTACACTAGCAGTCTACACTAGCAGATTACACTAGCAGTCTACACTATAATAATAATAATATATTTTATTTATATAGCGCAAAATCTTGACAAAATCAAATCTAAGCGCTGAGCGTATACATGCATACATACCTACATACATATGAGCGTATACATGCATACATACATGCTTACATACTTACATACATAAATCTAAGCTGAGCGTATACATGCATACATACATACATACATAAATCTAAGCGTATACATACATACATACATACATACACACGTACACACATGCATACATAATAATTACAATATTTATATAGCGCAAATCTCGACAAAATCAAATCCAAGCGCCGAAAAGACACACACGCACACACGCACGCACGCACACACACGCACACACACTCACACACACACACACACACACACACACACACACACACACACACACACACACACACACACACACACACACACACACACATACATGGCCACAAATGGGGAGAAAAGAATAAAAGCAATAAAAGCAAGAATAAAACCAATGGAAAACCACAGAGAGTACATCATATACAATTATATATTAAAACAAAGTGATTCCCCTCCGAGCGGAGACAGGCTGCAGAGGGGGGTTGAGTGAGGTTAGGATTTTATGCAGAGGAGAAAAGGTGAGTTTTGAGAGCGGACTTGAAGGAGGCAAAAGTAGGTTGCTGACGGACTGAGAGAGGAAGTTTGTTCCAGGAGAGTGGACCAGAAACAGAGAAGGCTCGTGGACCATAGGTATTGAGCTTAGTGCGTGGAAAGCGAAAAGTCAGAGGATCGGAGGCAGAGCGGAGGGTACGTGAGGGAACATAGATCTCAAGTAGGCTTGACAGGTAATCGGGGGCTGCGTTATTGAGGCTTTTGTAGCACATGGTGTCTAGTTTGTACTGTATGCGCTTTGATACAGGGAGCCAGTGAAGTTGTGCCAGGAGAGGAGATATGTGGTCAGCTTTTTTCTTTTTGAGTACAAGGCGTACAGCATTGTTTTGAATGCGCTGTAGGATGTGAATGGTGGAGGCAGGAAGACCAGACAGGAGTGAATTGCAATAGTCAATGCGAGACATTATGAAGGAGAGAACGAGTTTTGCAGTTGTTTCGACAGAGAGATACTTCCTGATCAGGCTTATACGATGGAGATGATAGTAGCAAGATCTGGCAGTTTGAGAAACAAAGTTGTTCATGGACAGGGTAGAGTCAATGCAGACACCAAGGTTTTTAGCTGAATCAGAAATTGGGACTGATGTGTTACATAATGGGAGAGAAAGAGGAGGCAGCTGGGAAAGTTTCTGACGGGTGCCAATGAGGATAGCTTCTGTCTTGTCGTCATTAAGCTGAAGTCTATTGTGTGTCATCCAGTTCTTAATGTCCGAGTAACACTCAGTGGTGCGAGTCAACAGGCGCTGTATATTATCAGGTGAGTCACTATCTTGAAGTTGGGTGTCATCAGCATAGAAGTGGTGTTTTATAGAGTGGGAGTTGATGATGGTGGACAGGGGGGAGGTATAAAGAGTGAAAAGAACAGGGCCAAGGACAGATCCTTGTGGAACACCACAGGTCAGGTATGCAGGTTGAGAGTAAGTGCCATTGATGAGAACAGTTTGTTTTCTGTTTGATAAATACGAAGTGAAAAAGGAGAGAGCAATGTCAGAGATGCCAAAAGTATGATGAAGTCTAGAAAGGAGAATACCATGGTCAATGGTATCGAAGGCTGCAGACAGATCAAGGAGTGTGAGGAGAGAGACTTTGCCAGTATCAGTTGCAAGGAGGAGATTGTTGAGAATGTGTAGTAGGGCAGTTTCAGTGCTATGGCACTGGCGGTAGGCTGACTGGAAAGGATTGAGGAGATTGTTGGCAGACAGGTGAGAGTTCAGCTGGTTGAGGACGACCTTTTCAAGGAGTTTTGACAAGAAAGAGAGATTAGAGATAGGCCTGTAATTTTTCAGGTCATTTGGGTCTAAATTGTGTTTCTTGAGGAGAGGGTGAACAATAGCAGACTTGAAAGAATCTGGGACAGTTCCAGTTTGAAAAGAAGTGTTGATGATGTCAGTGATGAATGGGAGGAGAGTAGGGAGACAATCGGAGTAGAGAGAACCTGGAAGAGGATCCAGTTCGCAGGTTTTGAACGACATGGATCTGATTGTGTTGAAAATTTCTTCTTGTGAGACTGGGGTTAAAGTAGTGAGAGGTGTGCCAGAGAAGGAAGGGTCAGGTGGGCATGGTTGACAGGGTGTCCTGTCAAGCCTGTCACGAAGAGTTTGTATTTTGGTGGTGAAATACTTAGCAGTTTACACTAGCAGCCTACACTAGCAGTTTACACTAGCAGTTTACACTAGCAGTTTACACTAGCAGCCTACACTAGCAGTTTACACTAGCAGTTTACACTAGCAGTCTATACTAGCAGTTTACACTAGCAGTTTACACTAGCAGTCTATACTAGCAGTCTACACTACCAGTTTACACTAGCAGCCTACACTAGCAGTTTACACTAGCAGCCTACACTAGCAGTTTACAGTAGCAGTCTACACTAGCAGTTTACACTAGCAGTTTACACTAGCAGCCTACACTAGCAGTTTACACTAGCAGTTTACACTAGCAGTTTACACTAGCAGCCTACACTAGCAGCCTACACTAGCAGTTTACACTAGCAGCCTACACTAGCAGTTTACACTAACAGCCTACACTAGCAGTCTACACTAGCAGCCTACACTAACAGCCTACACTAGCAGTTTACACTAGCAGCCTACACCAGCAGCCTACACTAGCAGTGTACACTAGCAGCCTACACTAGCAGTTTACACAAGCAGTTTACACTAGCAGTCTACACTAGCAGTTTACACTAGCAGCCTACACTAGCAGTTTACACTAGCAGATTACACTAGCAGTCTACACTAACAGCCTACACTAGCAGTTTACACTAGCAGTCTACACTAGCAGTCTACACTAGCAGTCTACACTAGCAGTTTACACTAGCAGTCTACACTAGCAGTTTACACTAGCAGTTTACACTAGCAGCCTATACTAGCAGTTTACACTAGCAGTTTACACTAGCAGTTTACACTAGCAGCCTACACTAGCAGCCTACACTAGCAGTTTACACTAGCAGCCTACACTAGCAGTCTACACTAGCAGCCTACACTAACAGCCTACACTAACAGTTTACACTAGCAGCCTACACCAGCAGCCTACGCTAGCAGTGTACACTAGCAGCCTACACTAGCAGTTTACACAAGCAGTTTACACTAGCAGTCTACACTAGCAGTTTACACTAGCAGCCTACACTAGCAGTTTACACTAGCAGCCTACACTAGCAGTTTACACAAGCAGTTTACACTAGCAGTCTACACTAGCAGTTTACACTAGCAGCCTACACTAGCAGTTTACACTAGCAGCCTACACTAGCAGTCTACACTAGCAGTCTACACTAGCAGTCTACACTAGCAGTCTACACTAGCAGTCTACACAAGCAGTCTACACTAGCAGTTCACACTAACAGCCTACACTAGCAGTCTACACTAGCAGCCTATACTAGCAGTTCACACTAACAGCCTACACTAGCAGTCTACACTAGCAGTCTACACTAGCAGTCTACACTAGCAGCCTACACTAGCAGTTCACACTAACAGCCTACACTAGCAGTCTACACTAACAGCCTACACTAGCAGTCTACACTAGCAGCCTACACTAGCAGTTCACACTAACAGCCTACACTAGCAGTCTACACTAGCAGTTTACACTAGCAGCCTACACTAGCAGTCTACACTAGCAGTCTACACTAGCAGTTTACAATAACAGCCTACACTAGCAGTTTACACTAGCAGCCTACACTAGCAGTCTACACTAGCAGTCTACACTAACAGTCTACACTAGCAGTCTACACTAGCAGTCTATACTAGCAGTCTACACTAACAGCCTACACTAACAGTCTACACTAACAGTCTACACTAGCAGTCTACAGTAACAGTCTACACTAGCAGTTTACACTAACAGCCTACACTAGCAGTTTACACTAGTAGTTTACACTAACAGCCTATACTAGCAGTTTACACTAGCAGTTTACACTAACAGCCTACACTAACAGCCTACACTAACAGCCTACACTAGCAGTCTACACTAGCAGTCTACACTAGCAGCCTACACTAACAGTTTACACTAGCAGTCTACACTAGCAGTTTACACTAGCAGTCTACACTAGCAGTTTACACTAGCAGTTTACACTAGCAGTCTACACTAGCGGTCTACACTAGCAGTTTACACTAGCAATCTACACTAACAGTTTACACTAGCAGTCTACACTAACAGTTTACACTATCAGTCTACACTAACAGCCTACACTAACAGCCTACACTAACAG
Organism: Monoplex corrugatus; assembly: GCA_030674185.1. Classification (NCBI taxonomy): domain Eukaryota; kingdom Metazoa; phylum Mollusca; class Gastropoda; order Littorinimorpha; family Ranellidae; genus Monoplex; species Monoplex corrugatus. Next base: position 21,469 of record JAPXFY010002854.1, read on the forward strand.
CCTACACTAACAGCCTACACTAGCAGTCTACACTAGCAGTCTACACTAGCAGTCTACACTAACAGTTTACACTAGCAGTCTACACTAACAGTTTACACTATCAGTCTACACTAACAGCCTACACTAACAGCCTACACTAACAGCCTACACTAACAGCCTACACTAGCAGTCTACACTAGCAGTCTACACTAGCAGTCTACACTAGCAGTCTACACTAGCAGTCTACACTAGCAGTTTACACTAGCAGCCTACACTAGCAGTTTACACTAGCAGCCTACACTAACAGTTTACACTAGCAATCTACACTAGCAGTTTACACTAACAGCCTACACTATCAGTTTACACTAGCAGCCTACACTAACAGTTTACACTAGCAGTCTACACTAGCAGTTTACACTAACAGCCTACACTAGCAGTTTACATAGCAGCCTACACTAACAGCCTACACTAACAGTTTACACTATCAGTCTACACTATCAGTCTACACTAGCAGTCTACACTAGCGGTTTACACTAACAGCCTACACTAACAGCCTACACTAACAGTCTACACTAACAGTCTACACTAGCAGTCTACACTAGCAGCTTACACTATCAGTCTACACTAGCAGATTACACTAACAGCCTACACTAGCAGTCTACACTATTAGTCTACACTAGCAGTCTACACTAACAGCCTACACTAACAGCCTACATTAACAGCCTACACTAACAGCCTACACTAGCAGTCTACACTAGCAGTCTACACTAACAGTTTACACTAGCAGTCTACACTAACAGTTTACACTAGCGGTTTACACTATCAGTCTACACTAACAGCCTACACTAACAGTTTACACTATCAGTCTACACTAGCAGTCTACACTAGCAGTTTACACTAACAGCCTACACTAACAGCCTACACTAACAGCCTACACTAACAGTCTACACTAGCAGTCTACACTAACAATTTACACTATCAGTCTACACTAACAGTCTACACTAACAGCCTACACTAACAGTCTACACTAGCAGTCTACACTAGCAGTTTACACTAACAGCCTACACTAACAGTCTACACTAACAGCCTACACTAACAGTCTACACTAGCAGTTTACACTAACAATTTACACTATCAGTCTACACTAACAGTCTACACTAACAGCCTACACTAACAGTTTACACTAACAGCCTACACTAACAGCCTACACTAACAGCCTACACTAACAGCCTACACTAGCAGTCTACACTAGCAGTCTACACTAACAGTTTACACTAACAGCCTACACTAACAGCCTACACTAACAGCCTACACTAACAGCCTACAATAGCAGTCTACACTAGCAGTCTACACTAACAGCCTACACTAACAGCCTACACTAACAGACTACACTAGCAGTCTACACTAACAGCCTACACTAACAGCCTACACTAACAGCCTACACTAACAGCCTACACTAACAGCCTACACTAGCAGTCTACACTAGCAGTCTACACTAGCAGTCTACACTAGCAGTCTACACTAACAGTTTACACTAGCAGTCTACACTAACAGCCTACACTAACAACCTACACTAACAGCCTACACTAACAGCCTACACTAACAGCCTACACTAGCAGTCTACACTAGCAGTCTACACTAGCAGTCTACACTAGCAGTCTACACTAGCAGTTTACACTAGCAGCCTACACTAACAGTTTACACTAGCAGCCTACACTAACAGTTTACACTAGCAGCCTACACTAGCAGTCTACACTAACAGCCTACACTAGCAGTTTACACTAGCAGCCTACACTAGCAGTTTACACTAGCAGCCTACACTAGCAGTCTAGACTAACAGTCTACACTAACAGTTTACACTAGCAGCCTACATTAGCAGTTTACACTAACAACCTACACTAGCAGTTTACACTAACAGTCTACACTAGCAGTCTATACTAGCAGTCTACACTAGCAGTCTACACTAGCAGTTTACACTAGCAGTCTACACTAGCAGATTACACTAGCAGTCTACACTAGCAGTCTACACTAGCAGCCTACACTAGCAGTTTACACTAGCAGTCTACACTAACAGTCTACACTAGCAGTTTACACTAACAGTCTACACTAGCAGTCTACACTAGCAGTTTACACTAGCAGTCTACACTAGCAGCCTACACTAGCAGCCTACACTAGCAGTTTACACTAGCAGTCTACACTAGCAGTCTACAGTAACAGCCTACACTAGCAGTTTACACTAGCAGCCTACACCAGCAGCCTACACTAGCAGTCTACACTAGCAGTCTACACTAGCAGTCTACACTAGCAGTTTACACCAGCAGTTTACACTAGCAGTTTACACTAGCAGTCTACACTAGCAGTCTACACTAGCAGCCTACACTAGCAGTCTACACTAGCAGTTTACACTAGCAGTCTACACTAGCAGATTACACTAGCAGTCTACACTAGCAGTTTACACTAACAGTCTACACTAGCAGTTTACACTAGCAGTCTACACTAGCAGATTACACTAGCAGTCTACACTAGCAGTTTACACGAACAGTCTACACTAGCAGCCTACACTAGCAGTCTACACTAGCAGATTACACTAGCATTTTACACCAGCAGTCTACATTAGCAGTTTACACTAGCAGATTACACTAGCAGTTTACATTAGCAGCCTACACTAACAGCCTACACTAGCAGTCTACACTAGCAGTTTACACTAGCAGCCTACACTAGTAGTTTACACTAGCAGTCTACACTAGCAGTTTACACTAGCAGTCTACACTAGCAGTTTACACTAGCAGTTTACACTAGCAGTCTACACTAGCAGTTTACACTAGCAGTCTACACTAGCAGTCTACACTAGCAGTTTACACTAGCAGTCTACACTAGCAGTTTACACTAGCAGTCTACACTAGCAGTCTACACTAACAGTCTACACTAACAGTCTACACTAACAGTCTACACTAGCAGTCTACACTAACAGTCTACACTAGCAGATTACACTAGCAGTTTACACCAGCAATCTACATTAGCAGTTTACCCTTGCAGCCTCTACTAGCTGTCTACACTAGCAGCCTACACTAGTAGGCTACATCAGCAGTTTACACTAGCAGTTTACACTAGCAGTTTACACTAGCAGCCTACACGAACAGTTTACTCTAACAGTCTACACTAGCAGTTTACACTAGCAGTCTATACTAGCAGCCTACACTAGCAGCCGACAC
>JAPXFY010002855.1:0-7500 GCA_030674185.1 Monoplex corrugatus
AAACAAACAAACAAGCACAAAAACTCGCACAAACAGACAAACACACAAAGAAAGAAAGAAACAAACAAAAAATACACTTAAACAAACACACACGCACAGACATAGAGACACACAGACAGAAAGAGAGAGAGAGAGAGAGAGAGAGAGAGAGAGAGAGAGAGAGGAACAGAGAGAGAGAGAGGGAGACAGAGACAGAGACAGACAGAGAAACAAACACACAAACAGAGAGGGAGAGAGAGAGGTGGGAGAGAGAGAGAGAGAGAGGGGGGGGGGAGAGAGAGAGAGAGAATCACAGAGAGAGAGAGAGAGACAGAAACGGAGAGACAGAGACAGAGAGAGAAACAAACACACAAACGATCACAACAAGTACAATCACAAACCAACAAGACACCACAAAAAAAAAAAACAAAAACGAACAAAAAAGCACGATACAAAAAATCAGACCCTGACCTTAGAAAGCTTTGTCCAGTTCCTCCACGGCCTGATCCAGGAACTCATCAATGCCTTGGAAGAGATCTCCGGCAACGGTGACTGGTTCAAAGGTGGTGTTCTCCTGGTTTTCCTTCTTCTCTTTGCGCTTTTGTCTCTGCTCCTTGATCAGCTTGATCATGCGTTTCAGCTTCCTCTTCATGGACGCCATGGTGCGCTCCATTTCTCTGTACTCGACGATCTCCACCCTCAGCTTCTTAATCTTGCGCCTGAGGGTGTTCCTCCTCTTGATGCGAGATCGCAGGCGGGACATTTCCTCGTCTTCCACAACCGCTGAGGTACCGTCTGTGACTTCGTCATCGTCGTCTTCATCCGATTCCAGGGAGACGTCGTTCAGCATGTCATCCACCTCCTTTGCCAGATCTTCAGCCGTCTCTGTGAAGACATCGCATGACCAACGTCAGCACAATGACGTCACAGTCACCGCGTGACGCGTGGGGGTGAGGGGGACAATGACGACAACACGTGACACAAACACAAAAACAAAGAGCATGTGGCAAACACAACGACATCGCTACGTGACGTAAGCACGGTGAACAATGAATCAGCGCATGAGTTAAGCATGGTGACATCATCACAACGACGTCAGCACATGAGTTACGTACAATAACGTCATCATACTGACATCAGCACTTGAGTTAAGCACACACACACACACAAATCAAATTGACATCCGCACATTAGTTAGACACAATAACATCACCACAATGACATCAGCACATGAGGTAATGACATCATGATTTGATACAAGAACCATGAGGTCAGTAATTTTACAAAAAATCGGGAATGCGACACACAGAATACATGCAGTGTGTAATGTTTAGGTAATGTGGATTTTTTTTCATTCATAAGATCCAACCGCACTAAAACACACGCGCGCGCAAACAAACAAACAAACAAACAAAATTCCGCATAAATGAAAATTATGGTGAAGCCATTCTAATAAAATCACCCTCTGCTCCCCTACACCCCCCCCCCCCCCCCATTTTTTTTCTTGTTTTTGAAGTAAGAAATATCACAGAAAATCCAAATGTTGCACTTTTCAAGGTAAAAAACAACAACAAACAAACAAAACATCTGGTGAAATAAAACTTGGCATGAAGTGAGGACAGTAATACAATGTCACAACAGTGAAAAACAGAATGTGAGTATCGTCAGAAGTTCAATGAAAAAGTGTCTGTTCACTCATCTTCCCTGATTTAATGTGTTAATTAATCCAAAGGACTTTCCCCCTTGATTCTAGTGTTGCATCATCATCATGTACCCTGCCCTGTGGTGTTGGCGATCATGGCCCTCCATACAAATCTATCTCTTGTTGCTGCAAGTACATCTCTCTGTCTGTCCTCAGCCACCCAATAACTCTGTCCAATATTTTCTCTCTGGGTCTACCTGATGTTCTCTTTCCCTCCAGCTTTTATGTTGTGACCATGTGCTTTAATTTTTCTGTCTTCATATCCTATAAATGTTGCTTGTCTTTTCCTAATCTTCTTTATTAATGATCTTCTTGTGTCTGCCTCCTTCAAGACTGTCTGGTTTGTTTTCTTTGCCGTCCATGGAATTATCAACATTCTTGTTAGAAACCACATTTCGGCTGCCTCAATCTTGTTCTAACTTTACGTGTTGACTGTCCACGCCTCACATCTGTATAACCGTTGGCAATGCAGGATGCTGGCGAACAGGATGCGGGTTTCAGAGGGTTAGCCAGCTGAGTTAACAGAACCACAGAAAAAGAAGATGAAGAAGAAAGAAGACGAAACTAGAAAGAAGTAGAAAGAAGAAGAAAGAAAACAGAAAAGAAAGTAGAAGGAGAAGAGAAGAAGAAGAAGAAGGAAGAGAAGAAGAAGAAGAAAGAAGAAGAAGAAGAAGAAGAAGAAGAAGAAGAAGAAGAAGAACAAAAATAAGAACATGAATAAGAACAAGAACAAGATGAAAGAAGAAGAACAAGAACAAGAACACAAAGAAGAACAAGACGGAGAACAACGAGAAAAACAAGGACAAGAACAAGAAAAAGCAGACGATGTTCATCATTTTCAATGCTCCCAGAGCACAATCTTTGTCTGATGTCTGCAATTTACCGATGCCAGGAAGAACAGATGCAAGACAGAAAACGAAACATGTACTCACCAAGAGCGCTTCCCTGAAACAGACAAAACCCCAAACCGTAAATATCAAACTGCTGAAAACATTGCATAAACTGACTAATTCTACCCAGCTGTCGACTAGTCCTTACAAAAAGTTCATGCACACAACATCCATACACTCTCTTTATCCTGACTCTTTACGTCTACAATGTAAGCATTGGATGCACGAATAAATAAGTAAACAAACGGATGTCACACCATCAAACACGTACACAGAAAAAGCCAACATAGAACAAAACAAAACAAGAAAGAAAACAACACACACACACACACACACACACACACACACACACACACACACACACACACACACACACACACACACACACACACACACACTCTCTCTCTTCCACCTGAGTTCGAACCCGCCCATCTAAAGTCGACAACAGCCTCAAGGCCGAGTCTTAACCGCTCAGCTACCGGACACCTGTTGTACATAGAAGGAATTTTACCAGACACCTGTTGTACATAGAAGGAATTCTACCAGACACCTGTTGTACATAGAAGGAATTCTATCAGACACCTGTTGTACATAGAAGGAATTCTACCAGACACCTGTTGTACATAGAAGGAATTCTACCAGACACCTGTTGTACATAGAAGGAATTTTACCAGACACCTGTTGTACATAGAAGGAATTCTACCAGACACCTATTGTACATAGAAGGAATTTCATGCCTTACTCAGTTCACCAGGGCCCAGTTGCTCAGTTGGTTTGAGCATCAGATTCACACGCTAATGGTTGTGGGCTGGAATCCCAGGGTGTGCTACATTAAAACTGACCTTCTCACTGTCCCATCTTAACACTGTCGTTATTCTGATGGTATCGGTGTAGGTTTAGAAAAGTCCCCCCCTCCTTCCCCCACTTCCCTGGGATGGTTATCCCTGTCAGCCATATCAGTTGAGATGGATGTCGACGTAAAAACTGAACCAAATCGCAAAAAAAACGCAGTTCACTTTTGTATTCAAATGACTGGAGGGAAAACACCAACAGAAAATATACACTAAGTACGAAAAAGAATACACAAACCAACAACAACGACAACGACAACCAATACAACCAACAATGACAGCACCACTACTCACCGTGTCGACATCCTCCGTCGCCAAAGTCATGGCGTGTGCGGCACAGACAGCCGCCAGCAGCAACGCTAACAACGACAGTGACCTCATTTTCACCACTTAGCTGCTTCCAAGACCGTACAAGGTTGTAGAGAAGGACAATCGGCGCTGGTCAACCAGGTTCTAAGCCAGGGAACTGGAGCCTGTGGTCCGGTTGTGGAGTGACATAGCCACGGCCTCTTCTTTTATAGAGCCGGTGGTGACCTCGCCAAGCCCAGGGTCACTGGTCACGGCTTTACGGTTGAGTTGAGTTGTGGCAGCTCTATCGCGATGTGCCAACAGGGCTCAAGAAGCCCGTATAGTGCAGAACTAATATTGACCATCTCCAGCAATTAGGCACTACTTCTCTTCTACGTGCATAACCTGTCTTGGAGGTTGGGGGTTGGGGTATCGGGGGTTTGGGGGTTGGGAGTGTGGAAGGAGATGGAGGAAGGAGGGTGGGTGGACTCTCAGAAGCCTGGATAGTGTAATGGGATGAGGTGGATGGTGATGGTGGTGGTGGTGGTGAAGGGAGGTTAGAGAGGGGAGGAGAACCAGTAGAGAGGTGTGTGTGTGAATGTGTGTGTGGGGTGGGTGGGAGATGGGTGATGGGGGTGGGTGTGACGGGTGGGTGGATGGTGGTTGGACGATGGGAGAACGAAAACAGCACTTTTAAGTGTTTGTGTAAAGATTTATCAAATGACACGATCATTGTAGATTGGTTTTGACAGAGGTAATGGAGCATATGTGAAATCATACAAGTACCCAGAAGCCATCTTGTGCAATGTGCTATCTGCCCACTGACCCTGCAGGACATCTCACCCAACTCTCTCTCTGTCTGTCTCTCTCTCTCTCTGTCTCTCTCTCTCTTTCTCTCTCTCTCTCTGTCTTCTCTCTCTCTCTCTCTCTCTCACTTTCTCTATCTGTCTGTCTGTCTCTCTGTCTTTTTCTCTCTCTGTCTTTTTCTCTCTGTATTTTCTGTCTGTGTCGCTGTCTCTGTCTCTCTCTGTCTCTGTCTTCTCTGTCTCTCACTTTCTCTCTTTCTCTCTATCTTCTGTCTCCGTGTCTTCATTCACTCTCATTCTCTCTCTGTCTTCTCTCTCTCTCTCTTCTCTCTGTGTCTTCTCTCTTTCTTTTTTTTCTCTCTCTCACTCTCTGTCTCTGTCTCTCTCTCTCTCTCTTGTCAGTGTATAAAATAAGTGTGAAATTGTTAACTTTTCAGTGTATAAAATAAGTATGAAATTGTTAACTTTTCAGTGTATAAAATAAGTATGAAATTGTTAACTTTTCAGTGTATAAAATAAGTATGAAATTGTCAACTTGTCAGTGTATGAAATTGTCAACTTTTCAGTGTATGAAATAAGTATGAAATTGTCAACTTGTCAGTGTATAAAATAAGTATGAAATTGTCAACTTGTCAGTGTATAAAATAAGTGTGAAATTGTCAACTTGTCGGTGTATGAAATTGTCAACTTTTCAGTGTATAAAATAAGTATGAAATTGTCAACTTGTCAGTGTATACAATAAGTATGAAATTGTCAACTTGTCAGTGTATGAAATTGTCAACTTGTCAGTGTATGAAATAAGTATGAAATTGTCAACTTGTCCAGTGTATGAAATAAGTATGAAATTGTCAACTTGTCAGTGTATGAAATAAGTATGAAATTGTCAACTTGTCAGTGTATGAAATAAGTATGAAATTGTCAACTTGTCAGTGTATGAAATAAGTATGAAATTGTCAACTTCTCAGTGTATGAAATAAGTGTGAAATTGTCAACTTTTCAGTGTATGAAATAAGTATGAAATTGTCAACTTGTCAGTGTATAAAATAAGTATGATATTGTCAACTTGTCAGTGTATACAATAAGTATGAAATTGTCAACTTTTCAGTGTATACAATAAGTATGAAATTGTCAACTTTTCAGTGTATAAAATAAGTATGAAATTGTCAACTTGTCAGTGTATGAAATAACTATGAAATTGTCAACTTGTCAGTGTATGAAATAAGTATGATATTGTCAACTTGTCAGTGTATGAAATAGTATGATATTGTCAACTTGTCAGTGTATGAAATAAGTATGATATTGTCAACTTGTCAGTGTATGAAATAAGTATGATATTGTCAACTTTTCAGTATATGAAATAAGTATGATATTGTCAACTTGTCAGTGTATGAAATAAGTATGATATTGTCAACTTGTCAGTGTATAAAATCAGTGTGAAATTGTCAACTTGTCAGTGTATAAAATAAGTGTGAAATTGTCAACTTGTCAGTGTATAAAATAAGTATGAAATTGTCAACTTGTCAGTGTGTAAATAAGTGTGAAATTGTCAACTTGTCAGTGTATAAAATAAGTATGAAATTGTCAGTTTGTCAGTGTATAAAATAAGTGTGAAATTGTCAACTTGTCAGTGTATAAAATAAGTATGAAATTGTTAACTTCTCAGTGTATGAAAATAAGTGTGAAATTGTCAACTTGTCAGTGTATGAAATAAGTATGAAATTGTCAACTTGTCAGTGTATAACATAAGTATGAAATTGTCAACTTGTCAGTGTATAAAATAAGTGTGAAATTGTCAACTTGTCAGTGTATGAAATAAGTGTGAAATTGTCAACTTGTCAGTGTATGAAATAAGTATGAAATTGTCAACTTGTCAGGGTAAACATAAGTATGAAATTGTCAACTTGTCAGTGTATAAAATAAAGTGTGAAATTGTCAACTTGTCAGTGTATAAAATAAGTGTGAAATTGTCAACTTGTCAGTGTATAAAACAAGTGTGAAATTGTCAACTTACCATAGATGGCTTAAGTGTGACGTTGTCAACTAATTGACTTTAGTATGGCAAGGGCACTGAAACTTGCACACGCAGACGCACGTGCATGTGCACACGTAAAAACACACCCACACGTACATTCAGAAAATGTTTGTGTGTATATACATGTGAGTGTACATGCATTGTTATATTGTGTACTTAGATGTCTTCTGTCTGTATTTATACGTATGCTTGTGAAAGACAGAGTACCTGTGTGTGTGTGTGTGTGTGTGTGTGTGTGTGTGTGGTGTGTGTGTGTGTGTGTGTGTGTGTGTGTGTGTGTGTGTGTGTGTGTGTGTGTGTGTGTGTGTGTGTGACAGAGGTAGTGTGTGTGACAGTTAGTGTACATACGCATGTGCAAATGTGTAAAGTGGAAGGAAAAAGGAACAGACAGACAGACAGAAAGCGGGGTTGAGAAAGAGAGAGAGAGACAGACAGAGAGAGACACAGAGAGAGACAGAGACAGAGAGAGAGACAGAGACAAAGAGACAGAGAGAGACAGAAGACAGAGAGAGAGAGAGAGAGAGAGAGAGAGAGAGAGAGAGAGAGAGAGAGAGAATGCCAGCCAAACACATAAACACAGGAGAGCACCCGTAAGACAAATCATAGTCTGTCATGACTGATGTCATAATTATTTATTCCGATAAATATCACGACACATTTGTAAAACAATGAAACAATAAAAAAAAAAAAAAAAAAAAAAAAACGAAACAAATAAAATACAAAAAGGTCACCATAGCAGAGTGGTCAGTCAATGGACTGGAAGGTAGTACGTTCGAATCCCATCATCCTGTGAGAGAAGAACTGTGGGATTTTTCAACCCTAACGGGCTCCTCACTAGAGTTGACCGCGCCATGGTAAGACTGGGACAACACACTCGAGCCTCGTCCACTACATGGATGCTTGAAATCCAGTACTTCTTGTAGGTGTTGCTCAAATGCCCTTGACCAACACC
>JAPXFY010002855.1:12500-24651 GCA_030674185.1 Monoplex corrugatus
ACCACAAACAGAACACACAACAATACACACACACACGACAACACAGACACAACAGAACAGGAAATTCCAAACTTTCCATTTTTGCAAACCCTGTAACGTATTATCAGAAACGGAAAAGAAAAGATAGTTCCCCACCCTCCTCTACCCCCCACCCTACACACACACACAGGCACGCACGTAGAGGGATGTTAGTATCCTACACTGACTGAGCATTTTCGTCCATTCCCGCTACACCCATAAGGGTGACTGTCGATAGGGTCTTCTGGCCCATAAGAGTTCGGAGTGAAGAAGAAAAAGAGAAACCTGAACCAAACTCGGGGGGGGGGGGGGGTGTGACTGTATGTGTGTGTGTGTGTGTGTGTGTGTGTGTGTGTGTGTGTATGTGTGTGTGTTATGTGTGTGTGTGTGTGTGTGTATGTGTGTGTGTGTGTGTGTGTGTGTGTGTGTGTGTGTGTGTTGTGTGTGTGTGTGTGTGTGTGTGTGTGTGTGTGTGTGTGTGAGAGGTTGTCTTTTGGGGAGTCTAGTACAGAAGATTGCAACCAAAGTATCAGTCCTGGTCATAGCCGTGGTCGTTCTTGTGTGTCTTCAGGTCTGGAACACCAATTGTAAGACTTCATTATTGATTTATTATCCATGTAAACTATCCAAATATCATCAATCATCAATCATCATCAATCATCAATCATCATCAATCATCATCATCATCACCAGCACATCATCAGCAGCAGCAAGAGGAGCAGTAGTAGCATCAGCATCAGCATCAGCATCATCGTTGTCATCTTCGTCGTCATCATCATCATTTTATCATCAACCTAATTTGTAAGCCTCATCGTCATTCTACTCCTTCTTTATCGATCAAAAAAGTTGATACTTGAACCCCAAGAATACACACACACACACACACACACACCACGCACGCACGCACGCACACACACACACACACACACAAGCACACATACATACACATCACCACAACTACCACACTTACACACACCCCACACAAACAAACAAACAAACACGCACAAAAACTCGCACAAACAGACAAACACACAAAGAAAGAAAGAAACAAACAAAAAATACACTTGAACAAACACACACGCACAGACATAGAGAACACACAGAAAGAAAGAGAGAGAGAGAGAAACAGAAACAGACAGAGACAGAGACAGACAGAGAAACAAACACACAAACAGAGAGGGAGAGAGAGAGGGAGAGAGAGAGAGAGGGAGAAAAGAGAGAGAGAGGGAGAGAGAGAGAGAGAATCACAGAGAGAGAGAGAGACAGAGAGAGAGAGAGAGAGAGAGAAATCAGAGAGAGAGAGAGAGAGAGAGACAGAGACAGAGAGAGAAACAAACACACAAACGTACGATCACAACAAGTACAATCACAAATCGACAAGACACCACAAAAACAAAAACAAAAATAAAAAAACAAACAAACAAACAAAAAAGCACGATACAAAAAATCAGACCCTGACCTTAGAAAGCTTTGTCCAGTTCCTCCACGGCCTGATCCAGGAACTCGTCAACGCCTTGGAAGAGATCTCCGGCAACGGTGACTGGTTCAAAGGTGGTGTTCTCCTGGTTTTCCTTCTTCTCTTTGCGCTTTTGTCTCTGCTCCTTGATCAGCTTGATCATGCGTTTCAGCTTCCTCTTCAGGGACGCCATGGTGCGCTCCATTTCTCTGTACTCGACGATCTCCACCCTCAGCTTCTTAATCTTGCGCCTGAGGGTGTTCCTCCTCTTGATGCGAGATCGCAGGCGGGACATTTCCTCGTCTTCCACAACCGCTGAGGTACCGTCTGTGACTTCGTCATCGTCGTCTTCATCCGATTCCAGGGAGACGTCGTTCAGCATGTCATCCACCTCCTTTGCCAGATCTTCAGCCGCGTCTGTGAAGACATCGCATGACCAACGTCAGCACAATGACGTCACAGTCACCGCGTGACGCGTGGGGGTGAGGGGGACAATGACGACAACACGTGACACAAACACAAAACAAAGAGCATGTGGCAAACACAACGACATCGCTACGTGACGTAAGCACGGTGAACAATGACATCAGCGCATGAATTAAGCATGGTGACATCATCACAACGACGTCAGCACATGAGTTACATACAATAACGTCATCATACTGACATCAGCACTTGAGTTAAGCACACACACACACAAATCAAATTGACATCCGCACATTAGTTAGACACAATAACATCACCACATGACATCAGCACATGAGGTAATGACATCATGATTTGATACAAGAACCATGAGGTCAGTAATTTTACAAAAAATCGGGAATGCGACACACAGAATACATGCAGTGTGTAATGTTTAGGTAATGTGGATTTTTTTTCATTCATAAGATCCAACCGCACTAAAACACACGCGCGCGCAAACAAACAAACAAACAAACAAAATTCCGCATAAATGAAAATTATGGTGAAGCCATTCTAATAAAATCACCCTCTGCTCCCCTACACACCCCCCCCCCCATTTTTTTTCTTGTTTTTGAAGTAAGAAATATCACAGAAAATCAAATGTTGCACTTTTCAAGTAAAAAACAACAACAAACAAACAAACATCTGGTGAAAAAACTTGGCATGAAGTGAGGACAGTAATACAATGTACAACAGTGAAAAACAGAATGTGAGTATCGTCAGAAGTTCAATGAAAAAGTGTCTGTTCACTCATCTTCCTGATTTAATGTGTTAATTAATCCAAAGGACTTTCCCCTTGATTCTAGTGTTGCTCATCATCATGTACCCTGCCCTGTGGTGTTGGCGATCATGGCCCTCCATACAAATCTATCTCTTGTTGCTGCAAGTACATCTCTCTGTCTGTCCTCAGCCACCCAATAAAACTCTGTCCAATATTTTCTCTCTGGGTCTACCTGATGTTCTCTTTCCCTCCAGCTTTTATGTTGTGACCATGTGCTTTAATTTTTCTGTCTTCATATCCTATAAATGTTGCTTGTCTTTTCCTAATCTTCTTTATTAATGATCTTCTTGTGTCTGCCTCCTTCAAGACTGCCTGGTTTGTTTTCTTTGCCGTCCATGGAATTATCAACATTCTTGTTAGAAACCACATTTCGGCTGCCTCAATCTTGTTCTAACTTTACGTGTTGACTGTCCACGCCTCACATCTGTATAACCGTTGGCAATGCAGGATGCTGGCGAACAGGATGCGGGTTTCAGAGGGTTAGCCAGCTGAGTTAACAGAACCACAGAAAAAGAAGATGAAGAAGAAAGAAGACGAAACTAGAAAGAAGTAGAAAGAAGAAGAAAGAAAACAGAAAAAGTAAGTAGAAGGAAAAAAGAAGAAGAAGAAAAGAGAAGAAGAAGAAGAAGAAGAAGAAGAGAGAAGAAGAAGAAGAACAAAAAAAAACATGAATAAGAACAAGAACAAGATGAAAAGAAGAAGAAAGAGAAAGAACAAGAACAACAAAGAAGAACAAGACGGAGAACAACGAGAAAAACAAGGACAAGAACAAGAAAAAGCAGACGATGTTCATCATTTTCAATGCTCCCAGAGCACAATCTTTGTCTGATGTCTGCAATTTACCGATGCCAGGAAGAACAGATGCAAGACAGAAAACGAAACATGTACTCACCAAGAGCGCTTCCCTGAAACAGACAAAACCCCAAACCGTAAATATCAAACTGCTGAAAACATTGCATAAACTGACTAATTCTACCCAGCTGTCTGACTAGTCCTTACAAAAAGTTCATGCACACAACATCCATACACTTTTTTTATCCTGACTCTTTACGTCTACAATGTAAGCATTGGATGCACGAATAAATAAGTAAACAAACGGATGTCACACCATCAAACACGTCCAGAAAAAGCAACATAGAACAAAAAAAACAGAAGAAACACACACACACACACACACAACACACACACACACACACACACACAACACACACACACACAACACACACACACACACACCCACACACACTCTCTCTCTCTTCCACCTGAGTTCGAACCCGCCCATCTAAAGTCGACAACAGCCTCAAGGCCGAGTCTTAACCGCTCAGCTACCGGACACCTGTTGTACATAGAAGGAATTCTACCAGACACCTGTTGTACATAGAAGGAATTCTACCAGACACCTGTTTACATAGAAGGAATTCTACCAGACACCTGTTGTACATAGAATGGAATTCTACCAGACACCTGTTGTACATAGAAGGAATTCTACCGACACCTGTTTACATAGAAGGAATTCTACCAGACACCTGTTGTACATAGAAGGAATTCTACCAGACACCTGTTGTACATAGAAGGAATTTCATGCCTTATTTCAGTTCACCAGGGCCCAGTTGCTCAGTTGGTTTGAGCGTCGGGATTCACACGCTAATGGTTGTGGGCTGGAATCCCAGGGTGTGCTACATTAAAACTGACCTTCTCACTGTCTCATCTTAACATTGTCGTTATTCTGGTGGTATCGTGTAGGTTTAGAAAGTCCCCCTCTCCTTCCCCCACTTCCCTGGGATGGTTATCCCTGTCGGCCATATCAGTTGAGATGGATGTCGACGTAAAAACTGAACCAAATCGCAAAAAAAAACCGCAGTTCACTTTTGTATTCAAATGACTGGAGGGAAAACACCAACAGAAAATATACACTAAGTACGAAAAAGAATACACAAACCAACCAACGCAAAGACAACCAATACAACCAACAATGACAGCACCACTACTCACCGTGTCGACATCCTCCGTCGCCAAAGTCATGGCGTGTGCGGCACAGACAGCCGCCAGCAGCAACGCTAACAACGACAGTGACCTCATTTTCACCACTTAGCTGCTTCCAAGACCGTACAAGGTTGCAGAGAAGGACAATCGGCGCTGGTCAAGCAGGTTCTAAGCCAGGGAACTGGAGCCTGTGGTCCGGTTGTGGAGTGACATAGCCACGGCCTCTTCTTTTATAGAGCCGGTGGTGACCTCGCCAAGCCCAGGGTCACTGGTCACGGCTTACGGTTGAGTTGAGTTGTGGCAGCTCTATCGCGATGTGCCAACAGGGCTCAAGAAGCCCGTATAGTGCAGAACTAACATTGACCATCTCCAGCAATTAGCACCTACTTCTCTTCTACGTGCATAACCTGTCTTGGAGGTTGGGGGTTGGGGTATTGGGGGGTTTGGGGGTTGGGAGTGTGGAAGGAGATGGAGGAAAGAGGGTGGGTGGACTCTCAGAAGCCTGGATAGTGTAATGGGATGAGGTGGATGGTGATGGTGGTGGTGGTGGTGAAGGGAGGTTAGAGATGGAAGGAGAACCAGTAGAGAGGTGTGTGTGTGATGTGTGTGGGTGGGTGGGAGATGGTGATGGGGGTGGGTGGTGACGGGTGGGTGGATGGTGGTTGGACGATGGGAGAACGAAAACAGCACTTTTAAGTGTTTGTGTAAAGATTTATCAAATGACACGATCATTGTAGATTGGTTTTGACAGAGGTAATGGAGCATATGTGAAATCATACAAGCACCCAGAAGCCATCTTGTGCAATGTGCTATTTGCCCACTGACCCTGCAGGACATCTCACCCAACTCTCTCTCTGTCTGTCTCTCTCTCTCTCTGTCTCTCTCTCTCTTTCTCTCTCTCTCTCTCTGTCTTCTCTCTCTCTCTCTCTCTCTCTCACTTTCTCTATCTGTCTGTCTGTCTCTCTGTCTTTTTCTCTCTCTGTCTTTTTCTCTCTGTATTTTCTGTCTGTGTCGCTGTCTCTGTCTCTCTCTGTCTCTGTCTTCTCTGTCTCTCACTTTCTCTCTTTCTCTCTGTCTTCTGTCTCCGTGTCTTCACTCACTCTCATTCTCTCTCTGTCTTCTCTCTCTCTCTCTTCTCTCTGTGTCTTCTCTCTTTCTTTTTTCTCTCTCTCTCACTCTCTGTCTCTGTCTCTCTCTCTCTTCTCTTGTCAGTGTATAAAATAAGTGTGAAATTGTTAACTTTTCAGTGTATAAATAAGTATGAAATTGTTAACTTTTCAGTGTATAAAATAAGTATGAAATTGTTAACTTTTCAGTGTATAAAATAAGTATGAAATTGTAACTTCGTTCATGAATTAGTATGAAATTGTCAACTTTTCAGTGTATGAAATAAGTATGAAATTGTCAACTTGTCAGTGTATAAAATAAGTATGAAATTGTCAACTTGTCAGTGTATAAAAAATGTGAATGTCAACTTGTCAGGTGTAAATGAAATTGTCAACTTTTCAGTGTATAAATAAGTATGAATATTGTCAACTTGTCAGTGTATAAATAAGTATGAAATTGTCAACTTTCAGTGTATGAAAATTGTCAACTTGTCAGTGTATGAAATTGTTAACTTTTCAGTGTATAAAATAAGTTGAAATTGTCAACTTGTTCAGTGTATGAAATAATGTATGTATATTGTCAACTTGTCAGTGTATAAAATAAGTATGAAATTGTCAACTGTTCAGTGTATGAAATTAATGTAGTGTAAAATTGTCAACTTGTCAGTGTAGAATAATTGAAATTGTCAACTTTTCAGTGTATGAAATAAGTATGAAAATTGTCAACTTGTCAGTGTATGAAATTGTAAACTTTAGTGTATGAAATTGTCAACTTTTCAGTGTATGAAATTTCAATGTATGAAATTGTCAACTTGTCAGTGTATAAAATAAGTGTGAAATTGTCAACTTGTCATGTATAGAATAAGTTGAAATTGTCAACTTGTCAGTGTATAAAATAAGTTGAAATTGTCAACTTGTCAGTGTATAAAATAAGTATGAAATTGTCAACTTGTCAGTGTATGAAATAAGTGTGAAATTGTCAACTTGTCAGTGTATAAATAAGTATGAAATTGTCAACTTGTCAGTGTTGAAATAAGTGTGAAATTGTCAACTTGTCAGTGTATAAAATAAGTATGAAATTGTCAATTGTCAGTGTATGAAATAAGTATGAAATTGTCAATTGTCAGTGTATAAAATAAGTATGAAATTGTAACTTTCAGTGTATGAAATAAGTTGAAATTGTCAACTTGTCAGTGTATAAAATAAGTATGAAATTGTCAACTTGTCAGTGTATAAAACAAGTGTGAAATTGTCAACTTGTCATAGATGGCTTAAGTGTGACGTTGTCAACTAATTGACTTTAGTATGGCAAGGGCACTGGAACGTGAACACGCTGACGCACGTGCATGTGCACACGTAAACACCCACCCACACGTACATTCACAAAATGTTTGTGTGTATATACATGTGAGTGTACATGCATTGTTATATTGTGTACTTAGATGTCTTCTGTCTGTATTTATACGTATGCTTGTGAAAGACAGAGTACCTGTGTGTGTGTGTGTGTGTGTGTGTGTGTGTGTGTGTGTGTGTTGTGTTGTGTGTTGTGTGGTGTGTGGTGGTGTGTGTGTGTGTGTGACAGAGGTAGTGTGTGTGACAGTTAGTGTACATTACGCATGTGCAAGGTGTGTAAAGTGGAAGGAAGAAGGAACAGACAGACAGACAGAAAGCGGGGTAGAGAAAGAGAGAGAGAGACAGACAGACAGAGAGAGACACAGAGAGAGACAGAGACAGAGAAAGAGAGAGAGACAAAGAGACAGAGAGAGACAGAGAGAGAGACAGACAGAGAGACAGAGAGAGACAGAGAGAGATGCCAGCCCAAACACATAAACACAGGAGAGCACCTGTAAGACAAATCATAGTCTGTCATGACTGATGTGATATTTATTCCGATAAATATCACGACACGTTTGTAAAACAATAAAAAAAAAAAAATAAAAAATAAAATACAAAAAGGTCACCATAGCAGAGTGGTCAGAGCAATGGACTGGTTAGGCAGTACGTTCGAATCCCATCATCCTGTGAGAGAAAAACTGTGGGATTTTTCAACCCTAACGGGCTCCTCACCAGAGTTGACCGCGCCATGGTAAGACTGGGACAACACACTCGAGCCTCGTCCACTACATGGATGCTTGAAATCCAGTACTTCTTGTAGGTGTTGCTCAAATGCCCTTGACCAACACCGCAGGTGTCTGTCTCTTCTGGGGCCTGGTTTACCCTTGAATCTGTTTTGAAAGGGAAGTACAGAGTACAGCCCTGTCACGCAGTCTCAATCCACAGCGGAACTCCAGGGCGTCATGATTATCACCCCCCATTGTAACTCATCTTATAGCATAGTGAAAGACTTGTCTCACGCTCTCCAGCCACTCCAGTGGCTCAGATGATGAGTATATCATCATCATCATCAGGTGCCCTGCCGCATGGCGTTGGCGACCATGGACTTCCAACCATCTCTATCTCTCGTTGCCCCCCAGCATCTCCCCAACCCTCCTCATCCCCAGCCACTCTGCAAGTCCGTCCAGCATTCTCTCCCTGGGTCTACCTGGTGCTCTCTTTCCCTGCAGCTTTCCCGTTGTGACCAGGTGCTCCAAATCCCCCTTCCTCATAAAATGGCCTATAAATGTTGCTTGTCTTTTCCTAATCTTCCTTATGAGTGATCTACTTGTGTCTGCCTCCATCAAGACTGTCTCGTTTGTTTTCTTTGCTGTCCATGGAACTCTCAACATTCTTCTGAGAAACCACATCTCGGCTGCCTCGATCCTGCTCTGGCTTTGCTTGCTGACTGTCCACGCCTCGCATCCGTACAACAGTATTGGTTCTCTACAACATTCAAGGGCTCTCTTTTTGATGTTAATTGATAGGCATTTGTTGGTAAGAATGCTTGTCATCTTCTTGAATGCTGTTTTGGATTGGCCGATTCTGCCACTATTTCCGATGTGCATCTGCCGTCTGATGAATGACCGTTCCCCCGGTATTTGACTTATTAACCTGTGTCAAGGTTTGTGCCATTTGGCTGTTATTTTGCATGAGGGGATTTCATGTTATTTACTATCACCATGACTTCAGTCTATCCTGCTGTTTAGTTCCAACCCCTTACTTTTGCTTTCTATTTCTAGTATATTCACAAGGTTTTGATGAGTACAATAAATCAAAAAAGGAATAATACAGCAAAAACAAACAAATAAAAATAAACCAGATGGCCAGGTTTCCAGAAACACTCACTCAACACACACAAAACACACACAAAAACACACATACACACACATACACATACACACATACACACACGCACCACACACACACACAAACACACATATACACACATACACACACATACACACATATACACACACAGACAAACACACCACATACACACACATACACACATACACACACATACACGCACACACATACACACATACACACACATACACACATACACACACATACACACACCCTACACAACACACACACCCCATACACACACATACACACACACACCACACACACACAAACACACACACATACACACACATACACACCACACATGCACGCACACACACATACACAACACTCAAACACACACACACACATATACACACACTGACACACACACAAAACATGCACACACATATACAGACAGACAGACACACACACATACACACACACATAATACAGACACCCACACATACACACACACATACACACACATATACAGACAGACAGACACACACACACACACATACACACATATACAGACAGACACACACACACATACACACACATATACAGACAGACAGACAGACACACACACTCACACATACACACATATATACAGACAGACAGACAGACACACACACATACACACACACACACAACACAACACATACACACACATAAACAGACAGACAGACATACACACACACATACACACATACACACACACACATACACACACACATACACACACATACACACACACACCCCACACACAACACATACACATACACACACACACAGAAAACACACACACACACACACACATACACACTCCTACCGGTTGTCCCTCCCCTCTCTAACGTCCCCTCATCATCACCATTTGATAAGTCTTTACACAAACACCTAAAAGTGATATTTTCCTTCTCTCCCATCTCCCCTCCCCCTTCCCCTCATCAACCACCCACCCCACTAACCCATTCCTCACCCCCACCCACCATCCCTCGCCCACACCACCCATTCCTCACCCCCACCACCCATTCCTCACTACTCCACCACCCATCCCATCACCCCACCAACCATCCCTCACCCCCACCAACCATTCCTCACCCCACCCTTATCCCCCCCCACGCACTCACACGCACACACATACACACAAACATGCACAGACACACACATGCAAACCCATACACACACACGCTCACACACACGCTCACACACACACACAGACACAACATGCACGCACCGCACACACACACACAAACACACACACACACACTATACACACATACACGCACACACACACACACCACACTGCACAACACAATACACACACATGCACACACACACCACACGCACACACATACACACACACACCACACACATACACACACACATGCACACACACACACGCACACACAAACAACCACACGCTCACACACACAAACACACACACCTCACACAAGCACGCCACACCACACAACACACGCACTCGCACAACACTCACACACACCGCATGCACACAAACACACACAACACACACCACCCATGCACACACACACACAGACACACACACACACACATACACACACAAACACAAACACACACACACACACAAACACAAACACACAAACAGAAACACAAACACACACACACATACACACACCACACATACACAAACACAAACACAAACACACAAACACAAAACACACAACACACACCAACACCACCACACCCACGAACCAACCTCCACCCATTCTCCTCCCATCTCTAACCTCCGTTCACCACCACCACCATCACCACCCACCTCAATCCCCATACACTATCCCGACTTCTGAGAGTCCATCCACCCCCCTCCCCTTCTCCACCCTCCTTCCCCATCCCAACTCCACCCCCACGAAATAGGGAAGGGTGGGGGATGGGAAGAAGGGACCTATGAAACAATAACTGACAGCTCCAGAATGACGGAAAACAATTCAGAATGGGCAGCGAACAGGCCTGTGTGTTGTGTGTGCGTGCGTGTGTGTGTGTTGTGTGTGTGTTGTTCGTTTTATTTCTTTTAAAAGTCTATTCACATATGTGCTTTTAGACGGGAAAAAAAAAAAAAAAGGTGCGTAAGAATGAATGAATCTATGTAAATCATGAAGGCATTGTATCAATTAAGGTAACCAAATAATGAAACATCAACAAATTAACAAACAAAAGAAAAACAATCAGAACATATATCAGTCGGCTTCATCGGATTTCTCCCGGGGGTGTGTGGGAGTTACCCGAAATAAACAATGGGGGCTGAATCAAAGGAAACGACCTACAGGACTGTCAGTAAAAATCTAGGGAATGTGAAAATAACAGAGTGAAATTCATTTTTTTCTGTTTTAAGTTTTTTAAATGACGCAGGGAAATAAAGGTTGCATTCGCTGACAACACAAAAGGATCAATTGTTAAAAATCAACCACAGAAAAAATTTGAAGGTTTTACTTAAAATTAGTTTTGAAGTGAATTGAGATTTAATCTGTAAGCTAAAGTTATCTCTTTTTCCTTTTTAAAACCCTTTAATTTTACCGAGAAGGGGAAAGGTCACATTGCGCTTTACTTTGTTTTCCCAAAAATAGGCATCATTTCATGTTCAGAGAGTGGTAAATTCAAGTTTAGTACTTCCCAGCCCTATTCATTGCTCATTTTTTTGCTATTCTGCGATCCGATCGTTAAAAGGAACCACCCTGTGATGGGATCCAACAAAAAGTAAACCGTGTTTAAATTGTTATTAAACAAAAGAATTAGAAATTTTATCTCAAAAATTTAACGAAGTAATTTTCTTTATGTTCGCAACATTTTAAGGATTGTAATGCAGATTTTCGAATCTACAACATTTAATAGGATAAATAAACAAAGTTATGGGAAAATCAACTATATATTTCAGTGCCATTAGGATGGCAACTAATTCAGAAGTGAAGATTGAATGTCCCCTTCCAAAAAGTAAAACCTTTCAAATTTAAATTTAGGAAATTAGAAAGCCAGCGCCTGCTTTACCATCATCTGAACAAGCCATCTGTAAAGATTTTTAATAATGTGAAATTTTTTTTGGGGGAAGTTACAGAAAGAAAAGCTAAAAAAGTGTGGATTTAA
>JAPXFY010000285.1:0-67496 GCA_030674185.1 Monoplex corrugatus
TATCACGTCTTAATAAAAGGTGTTGTCCTACAGTTAAATTAGTAGTGTAGTATCAGAAAGTGTAACTCTCTTATTAAGTATGACTACGCTTGTTGACTGTCAACGCGAATCTTGTGTCTAGTTTGCTAGATATTTGATTCTGTGAAACTGAGTAACGAGGCAAAAGAGAGAAGTTCTAAAAACAAAAATAAAGCAAAACAAAACAAAACAAAAAACAACAATAATGAAAAATAGGAAATAAAAGCAAACGAACGAAACTTGAACGAAGCATTACTTTCATTTCAGAGGCATACATTATTATTGCACCTGGATTGCAAAACAACACGTGTGTGTGTGTGTGTGTGTGTGTGTGTGTGTGTGTGTGTGTGTGTGTGTGTGTGTGTGTGTGTGTGTTGTGTTGTGTGTGTGTGTGTGTGTGTCTGTGTGTGTGTTGTGTGTGTGTGTGTGGTTCTTTATGAGTATGCTGAATAAAGTTTGCTAAGTTGTCATACTAGTTGTTTTTGAATTTTGAAAATAAAACCAGTCTCACATTCTATAGCCTGAATGTATCAATTCATGTCATCCCATTTGAACATGTTTTGCATATTCCTCTATTATTCAGTGTAAGAGACACATGATTTTGCGAGATAAAAGGAGAAATAAAGGATTTTCAAAGGTATCTCACGTAACTATGTTTGATTTAATGATTATTCCAATCACCTACAGCTGTTCTTTGCTTTGGTTCTGCTGGACTGTTCATTGGCCTTCCTGCCTTTGAAAAGTATTCTGTTTTCATGTTTTTCTGGTTCTTGAATTGCACGCATGCTATTATTCTTACTTCTTACTTCTCAGTACGCCTTTCACTTCGGACACCAAAAGAGGCAAAACGGACATAGCGCTGAGAAAGGTTGAGAGCATCAAGAGGTAAAACACCATGCTCCATCCAAGAGCAGCGTATAAATAAGGAACTGCAAGCTGTCCCAATGCAGCACCAACTGTGCCTGAACCTTCTATCATGCCGGCCACTGTAGACATGGCTTCCACGTTGCCCACGACAGATTTCTGACAGCTGAGGTCAGCAGAAACAGCGGCTGAGAGAATGTTACCTACACCACCAAGAAGACCCCCAATACAAAATAGCATGACAGCGTTGATAGTCATATCTTGCCCTACGTAAAGAGCACCATAGATGTATAGCAGAGGAATGCTCGCCAAGAGCATGGGAGTCATTAACATTGCAGATTTGTTCAACTTGTTCATCAAGAATGCATTTACCGAAGCTCCCACTATTCCACCCACATCATACCAGAGGGACAAACTGTCAGCTATCGATTCTGTCCAGCCATAGGTAGAAGAGAGGTAATAGGGCAGCCAAAAGAAAAACACGTAAAGTACAAGTTTCAGAAAAGCAAAACAAAACAAATAAGGAATCACACCTGGCAACAACAGAGCTGCGATGAAACCAATTGCTTTTGGTCTTGTGTATATCACACTGTGTTTTATGGATGCTTTTCGATTCATTTTTATGTTGAGTGAGCTGTTGCCTATTGTATCAGAATTTGAGTTGTCAGAATTATCTGTCTGGATTAACTCGTGTCTTTCACTACCATTGTTCAGGTGTATGCTCTTGCTGAGCAGTAATCGCTTTTCGTGATCATGTGAGTTCAGTCCGAAATCCGAATTATTCTTGCGTTCAGTATCAGCAATAGACGTCCTGGTGGATTCGTTGTCAATGCGAGTGTGTCTTTCCACGTTCGTGAAATTATGCTCAGCTTCAGAATCAAGATCAGTATCGGTGTCAGAATCAGCTGAATTTGTCCATGTGTGTTTGGGTGATCTGGGTGTTGCGTTGTTTAAAAGTGGAATTGTGTCATTTTGGACTCTCACTGTTGAATTGAAACCTGTGGACTTTTTATCAACGTGAGTGTACTTAATGGAATAAGCCTCATTATTGTGACTCTGATCAGAGCTACAATGTAATGTTGGTCGTATGCTCTTCTCATAGGAGACCATCGTCTTAGCAAGAAGCTTTTCTCTTTCTCCATTTGATTGAGCCCTGGCATCAATGTCATCATTATCATCATCAGTATTGTGTAAAATCGTCAAGCCAACCTCATGTGGTGAGATGACAAGACCAAAAAAGACAAGGATGCCTCCTGCAAACAGCAAAGAAGACGTTAAAATGAAAGCATACTCATAGCCATAACCCACCACAGATATCATCATCAGTGCACCTAAAATGCTACCTGCAGAGGGCGAAGAACTCCAAACACCTAAGATATAACCCCGGTTTTGTTTATCAAACCATTTGGCCATGACAGCTACAACACAGGGCCATCCAGTGGACTGAAACAGTGCATTCAGAGTCTGCAGAATGACGTAGGCAGCTTGAGAATAGCCACCAGTCCACTCCAGCACGGGTCCAAAGATAAACATGACGATAGCACACATCATCATACCCACCGTGAGAAAAAGACGATGGTCTAATCTGTCGGCTATCATACCACTGATGAAGTTTCCCAGGGCGTAGACAAAGAGGAAGATAGCATTGAGGATTCCAATGAAGGCTTCTGCACTCTGCTGGTCCTGGAATAGATAAGATCTGGTCAGAGTGGTGTCTGTCAGGTTGTGGTGTTCTGTTGTAGGCGTCCATTCACTGATAAGGCTGCTCTGCACGTAACTTTGTGTCTTGCGCACGATGTGATAGAGAGCGTAGCTGATGAAGGTCAGAAAAAACACGGCAGGATGGAAGGTTGTCAAACGTCGCATAATGGCTCTCTTCTCTGTACCAAACAAAAATATGTGCAGTTGAATTAATAAAGATTCTAAAGATTTTTCTTATCTAACTCAAATGAAACTTTGCTTTAGTCAGCAAAAGAAGTCATGCTGATTTTGATTTTTTCTGTCCTATGCCGCTCATTTTGGCTTTGCAATATATCACCAACTGCAAGTTAATTCAAAGTTCCAGTGCCAGGAATCCCACAGGACCAGAGACGTCAAGCCATCATGTGTCCACGTATTAGAGGAGACCCTGCACTGATTCTGGGTAGTTTTGGTGGAGCTTAGCAGCGCCTGCTCTGATTCAGTTCTCTAAGAACATTGCCTACTATTCCCCCAACTAGCAACAGTAATCGCTCATTCTCAATCTGGACCGATTGTACATATTCATGATGAAAAGAAAATTGTTGATCTATTCATTGATCTATTAGAATACGGGGATGTATTCTGTAATTCTAATATTCAATTTTGTACACAAAAAGAAAGGAGATATCACAGGATGGCAACTCCACCATACACAATGGAATGAGTGCTCTGTCACAGTTTCGAATGAAGGTTTTGAGCCCTTATCTAACATTGGAAGGATTCTGTGATATGTTAGCCTCACTCAAATACAATGTTGATCTAGCTGACTTTGGAGGATGTTTAAACAAAATCATTACTGTATAAAGAAATGGCACACACAACAGTGAAGGGAGAGATAACAGAAACATACTAAGAAAACTAAACGGGAACACTCAAAGCAGCCCACACATGAAATGATAATTCAACACGTTCTCTTCGATTAAGCTTGTTCAAATAAACAATGATTATTCATCATCATCCTTATTTGCCTAAGTCCTATCAGCGCCAAACCCTACACACAGGAATGAAATATAAACTTACCTTAGCCACATGTTTGGAATGCTGAGTACCTGTGGGGGTAGCAGCTTATCCTTAAGAAGAAGGATTCTGTCATTATCAGTCTCCATAATTCCACTAAACTCCTAGATTCTTAAAGTCCTTAGCAAATTATGAAAATAAGAAAATATCACACATACCTAGGGACGTATCTGCTTGTCTCCAGTGGGATTGTCACACTTAGCGTCTGCTCCTTTTACTTTTACAGAAATTGAGAAAGGGGCCTATTTAGGTTCTGAGTCAGATTACCTGAACACTTTATTTAGACATCAATTTCCAACCGAAATTGAGCCATTTCATCATCTACAGTGATGACTGATTAATATGACAGCTCAGCTTTGAAAGTTCTATTACCGTGTCCAGATGTGATATTGTACCTGTGCTATGGAAGAAAAGTTTTAACGTGAATAAACACAGAACCTTTCGACTGAGACAGTGATTCTTTAACTTTCCCTATGGCGATATTCGAAAACACCCCAATGGTGTCGTATGTACACGTGGCTTTCCTGTTGAAATGGACCGTTTACAGTCTACAATAAATTTGACCGGCTGTAACTGCCAGACCTACCAGCATTTCTTTCAGAATAACGTACAGGTCTCGGCCCCTATCTAAACGAGGGATTGGGTTTCTGTAAAAGACGCTCGAAATGGCGCTACAAATTAAAATGAATCAATCAAAATGTTATCATGTCACAACTTCCAATAGATAACTAACATCCAAACAACAAACGAACCAACAAGCAAACAACAGAAACACATACATAAACAGGCACGGCACCTTTGTCTTGACAAACAAGCGTACACAAAAACACAAGCTATCAAACAAATAAACAAAATGGCTCCTTTTCGTTGTCAAGGTGCTCAACAACACTTCGCCGACATGTGCGAGGAGGACATCAGTTGTAACTAAAGTTAATGAAAATCACTCTTTCACCAATACCTTACCTCACATCTGCCAGTAAAATCCCAACCGTGTGTCGTGCAGGAGGCAGACTCAAGCATTTTTTAGAACAAAAACAGAACTTCCGGCTTTCATTGTGACTACGCATATATTGAAATATATTCTTTTTTGTTTTGTTTTGTTTTTGATTATTCATACAATTTATTCATAAACACTGATGATTAGAAAGATAAGTGCTCACATGTTATTATCCATTAGCACTGACTCTTTGACCCTGCCTAACCCCTATGCCTACCCCGTGGTGGCTCTTTCAGTAAAAGTAGGCCTACTCCCTCACCTTCTGGAAATTCTATGCTAGAGACGTCTTGTTTTCTGTCATTCTCTTTGTTTCTGTTAGGACTGATGATTGGGAAGGCCTATGCGTATTAACTGCCATTTTGGCTCTAAGAAACTATGATATACAGAAGCAATTTTAAGTAATTTACATAAGTATTTACGTATGTTTTGATGTCTTTATTTATGTTTACATTTATGTTCATACAAAGCAATTTTACTTTACGTATGTTTTGATGTCCTTAGTTATGTTTACATTTATGTTCAGGCTTGCCTTTTCAAGCCCCTGTTGATAAATGGGCGAAATGGTAAACTCCAGAGGCGCATTAGATTATGTGTGTGAATGCTTTGATATATTTACACTTAAAATTTTGACCACACGGGATTTTGTTTGTTTGTTTGTTTGTTCGTTTGTTTTTTCTGTGTATGTTTTGAAATGGTTATAAGAATATTGTTGCAAAAGGGTAAATCAGAAAATATCAAGACAGAGATGGAAAGACTTAACATTGGTATTTTAGGACTAGGGGAAGTGAGATGGAAGGGGGCAGGTATGATAACATCAGGAGAATACATAATGAGATACTCTTGTGGTAACTCACATGAAAGAGGAGTAGGCATCATGATGGATAAAGACAAATCAAAAGCAGTTAAGGGATACTGGGCTGTGTCCGACAGAGTTTTGCTGGTCAAGTTGGGAGGCAAACCATTTGATATCAACATCATTCAGGTGTATGCACCAACAACTGCAAGTACTCAGGAAGACATCGACAACTTCTACGAAGTATTAGAGATGGCCAAAGTCCAGTGTAAATCACAAGAAGTTACTGTAATAATGGGAGATTTTTATGCTAAAGTGGGACAGGATAGGGTGGAGGATATAGCTGGACCTCATGGCCTTGGTACGCGAAATGAAAGGGGTGAGAAACTTGTAGAATGGGCACAGATGAATGAGTTTATAGTAGGAAACACCTGGTTTGAGCAACCTAATAGAAGAAAATGGACTTGGATGAGTCCAGGAGATAATACCAAAAATCAGATAGACTACATCCTGATCAACCAAAAAATTTAGAAATTCTTTACTGTCAACAAAAACACTACCAGGCGCAGACTGCAACAGTGACCACAATCCTGTAGTGGGAAGGTTTAGATTGAAATTGAGGAAAAGGAAACAGACCAAAAAGAACATCAAATTAAACCTTGGACTCTTAAAGTCAGATGAAGTGATACGTAAAAAATGTAATTTACATGTTCAAAACAAATTCAGTGCTCTGAAGACGCTGGTGACAGTGAGGAACAATGGACAAAGTTGAGGAATTCGATAAATGAAGCTTGTGAGGAAATCCCTAAGGCAGATAGAAAAGCAAAAAAAAAGAACTGGATGACTAATGAAATTTTGGGCTTAATGGAGGAAAGGAGGAAGGCAAAGAGAAATGAGATCTCCAGGAAGATAAACAAGGAGATCAGGAATAGGTGCAATGAAGCTAAGGAAGCTTGGCTGAAAACAAAGTGCAAAGAAATGGAAGACCGACACAAAAAGGATCCTCAGGGTATGTACAGACGAATTGAAGAAATTGTCCACAGAAAAAATACATGCACATCAACTGGTTGCTTGAAATCGAAAGATGGCACGCTTATCATGGAAAAAGACAAAATATTAGACAGATGGGGAGAGTACATTAAAGGCCTTTTTGAGGATGACAGAAACGAAGAACACATTATAAAAAAGAACTTTGAAGGACCACCCATAATGAAAGATGAAGTTAGAGTGGCACTGAAAAAGATTAAACCGGGAAAAGCCCCAGGACCAGACAACATTACTACAGAGATGATTGAAGCCCTGGAGGAATTTGGCATAGAAAAAATAACAGTCCTCCTAAATGAAATTTACGACACTGGAAAAATCCCCAAAGATATGTCAAAATCAGTTTTCATTGCACTTCCAAAGAAGACTGGGGCTGTAGAATGCGAACTCCATCGCATAATCAGTTTGATGAATCATTTATCAAAAATCCTGTTAAGAATAATCATGATGAGGACAAGGAATAGAATCAAAAGAGAAATAGCAGAAGAACAATGTGGATTTGTGAAAGGGAAAGGAACTATTAATGCCATGTACATCCTAAGAACTATCATAGAGAGGTCAAATGAGATGAATAAGGATTTGTATATATGCTTTGTTGACTACACCAAGGCTTTTGATCGGGTAAGACATGATGAATTGATCAACCAACTGGAGAGACTCAATGTTGATGGAAAAGATCTACGAATAATCAGAAATATGTACTGGGAACAAACAGCTGCAATGAGAATAGAAAACAATGTAAGTCTTTCCAAAATATCAAAAGAGGAGTCAGACAGGGTTGTGTTTTGTCACCAGATCTGTTTTCACTTTACAGCGAAAACATCATGAGAAACCTAGAAGAAGACCCTGGGTTAAAGGTTGGAGGGAAAATGATAAACAACATTCGATATGCAGATGACACCGTGCTAATTGCAGAAAGTGAAAGAGACCTACACAACCTTGTGAATATACTAGAAAGAGAAAGCAAAGGTAAGGGGCTGGAACTAAACAGCAGGAAAACTGAAGTCATGGTGATCAGTAAAAAACATGAAATCCCCTCATGCAAAATAACAGCAAATGGCACAACCTTGACACAGGTTGATAAATTCAAATACCTGGGAACGATCATTTCATCAGACGGCAGATGCACATCAGAAATAGCTGGCAGAATCGGCCAAAGCCAAAACAGCATTCAAGAAGATGAAATGCATTCTTACCAACAGATGCCTATCAATTAACATCAAGAAGAGAGTTCTTGAATGTTATATAGAACCAATACTGTTGTATGGATGCGAGGCGTGGACAGTCAACAAACAAAGCCAGAACAAGATTGAGGTAGCCAAGATGTGGTTTCTAAGAAGAACGTTGAGAGTTCCATGGACAGCAAAGAAAACAAACGAGACAGTCTTGATGGAGGCAGACAAAAGTAGATCAGTCATAAGGAAGATTAGGAAAAGACAGGCAACATTTATAGGCCATTTTATGAGGAAGGGGGATTTGGAGCACCTGGTCACAACAGGAAAGCTGGAAGGAAAGAGAGCACCGGGTAGACCCAAGGAGAAAATGCTGGACGGATTTTCAGAGTGGCTGGGGACGAGGAGGGTGGGGGAGATGCTAGGGGCAACGAGAGATAGAGACAGATGGAAGACCATGATCGCCAACACCATGCAGCAGGGCACCTGATGATGATGATAGACCTGCTAAGTGTCTGCACATTTGGCTGCGATTTAAACGTTAATAATAATATTGGTAATGACAGTGATGTTAACAACAACAATAACAACAATGATAATATAGTAATGATAATAATAATAATAATAATAATGATAATAATAATGGTAATACTGATGATACTACTACTGCTACTACTACTAATAATAATAAACTACTATTAATAATATACTACTAATACTAAGACTACTACTAATAATAATAATAATAATATACTCTCTAAGCATGTCCACCAAATGATGGAAGGTTTATTTTACATGCACCGAATGTGTGCTGCACACATAGCCTCGGTTCAACGAAAGACTAGCACGCAGAGGTCCACACATGATCTAGTGGGAGAGAGAGAGAGAGAGAGAGGGGACAGTTTGTCAGGCAGAGAATGGAACCCATGACATTTGGCTTTCTAGGCTTAATCACTAGACCACACCGTCCAAACTGCTGTCAGCCTGAACAGAATAAAGTTGTTTTTAACTGGGAAAAGTTTAAACTTTCCTGTCTCCGTATGTGCACTAATACATGTAAGCTCTCGGAGTTACGCTGACTTGAATCATGGGTGAAAACTGTGACATCAAATTATCTTGACTCAAAACACGACCACGTTTTTGTGAGTCTCATAACGTTGTAGAGTCAAACTGGACCTGCGATTTGAAAGAAGATGACGAACAATACTAGCAATTCTGATACAGATCCGCATGAAATGCATTTTAGAACAAGATATTGGCAATTTCCAAGTTTTGAATGAAATCCAACATAAGGTTTCGTTACAAATATCTTTAAAATACAGAAAATGAAAATGCACAGCCACTGAAAATTACTACCATAATACAGTGTTCAAATAGTCCAAAAACCTTTGTGACTTGAGATTTGTTTGTCAAGTGGTACAGTTGGACCTCAGCACTGCGCGTGCCATTTTGGGTCACTCTTTTCTTTCTGGCGACATTGAAGATACTTCTTGACTTCCAGTTGTCGTTTGGCTTACAACTCACTCGAGTGAACAGCAGCGACTAGCTTTAAGACAAGTTTTGTGAGACCTAATGCAACCATCCTCGAGTGATAAAGTGTTCCAAAATTTTGTAATGTGATATTTGATCGATCGCAGTTGTTATTCTCAGTGTTCGGTGTGCATCTGATAATCTTTTCATGGTGTTCCCCAAAGCTCTGTTCCGGAACCCATTCTTTTCCCCTCGTATTCCCAACCACTGTCAAATGTTGTTTCTGCCAAAGACTGCCTTTTTGTCATAAATTCTTTCTTGAGGGAGAATGTTTCATATCAACCAAACCATGGTGTGTGTGTGTGTGTGTGTGTGTGTGTGTGTGTGTGTGTGTGTGTGTGTGTGTGTGTGTGTGTGTGTGTGTGTACATGTAGATAGAGATAGAAATGTAGATAGAGAAACAAATATAGTCTAAAAAGATACAGTCATAGAGGAATGAGATAGTATAGGAGCTTAATTTTTTAAGGTACGCATTATGAGTGCTGTGGTTATGTCCTGTTTATCAACGCTTTACGCTTCCCAAACAGGAACATACTAAGGTATCAATTTACAGGTGGCCACAAGCACAAAGATTTTCTCAGGCCAGATTTTTTGTCCTTTTAGAGGTTTGTTTTCTCAGATGCTTGTATGCACGCCATGCAAGAATATTATTTCAACGTTCTGATTTTCTCAGATCCTTTGTCCCATTCTGTGAAAAGTGGAATGTTGCTGCACAGTCCGGATATTCCATCTTTGGTGGTAGTGTGCAGGCTGTGTGTTTTCTTGTTTTCGTAAGCCATTGGACGCTGACATTGCCAGCAATATCTTTAATGTGCATATATGATGCTCTGCTGCTTGCGTAATAGAAGAAAGGGGCTTAGACACAGGTCTGTACTCATGCTGACCTCGGAAAAATTCCTCGCCAGGCGGGAAATACAAACGCAATGCCAAAGACAGATCTTCGGATTGGAAGTCTTGATGTCTTGCCACTTGACAATCAATCCTATGAGTTCAATCTCTCAACTTATACTTAGCAGCTAAAGTTTCAAGATGAATTTTTCAATCGTTTATGCATACATTATTCTAATTTTAGTAGCATCTTTGTAAGGACATTGTCCATTGTCCATCCTTTCCACATTTACAGAAACATTCAAGCCATAAACAGAATCTATATGTATATATGCATATATATAGGCCTACATATACATATACATGTACATATATGTATATATACGAGGGTGAGTCAAAAACTAATGCATTTTTTTTAGTACAGAAACAATTACCAACACAGGAACATGTATCATACATCAAAATGAAGCTGATCCTCTGGAGATCACATCCCTATTTCTCAACATAGTCACCGTTTCTCTCAATAGCAATGTTCCACCTTTGAATGAGGGCATGTATCCCTGCCTCGTAAATTCTGTTGACTGTGCTTGGAGCCACGTCTTTACTGCAGTTTTCACTTCCTCGTCACTGGCATAATGTTTGCCTCTCAAACCCTCTCTCATGGGGCCGTTGAGATGATAATCTGAAGGCGCTAAGTCTGGTGAGTATGGAGGATGCGGTAAAGTTGTCCACCCAAATGATGCGATTGTCTCCCTTGTCCTGATGCTTGTGTGTGGTCGAGCATTGTCATGCAGAAAGAGGACATTATCGATTTGCAAGTTGGGTCTCACTCGTCGGACTCTTGCTTTGAGCCTCGTCAGGGTCTTAATGTATACATCAGATTTTATTGTTTCTCCTCTTGGCAAGAAATCAACCAGAATGACACCTTGAGCATCCCAAAAGACAGTCACCACGATTTTTCCAACTGACTTTTCCGTCTTGAACTTTTTCGGTTTTGGTGACGTAAGGTGGCGCCATTCCATTGACTGCC
Source organism: Monoplex corrugatus (assembly GCA_030674185.1). Taxonomy (NCBI): domain Eukaryota; kingdom Metazoa; phylum Mollusca; class Gastropoda; order Littorinimorpha; family Ranellidae; genus Monoplex; species Monoplex corrugatus. Next base: position 11,034 of record JAPXFY010000285.1, read on the forward strand.
TTTTTGATTCCGGCTCATAATGGTAAAAACCATGTTTCATCACCGGTAACGAGCCTTCCAAAGAAGGTGTTGTCTCTTTGACTTTGTTCAAAAAGTTCAGTGCAGGCATTGACCATGTCAGTCCTGCGTTCAGTAGTCAGCTCTCTCGGTACCCATTGGGCACACACTTTTGAAACCCAAGTGATTCAGCAATGTTATAAGCACTTCCATGGCTCACTTCAAGGTTTTCTGCCAACTCCTCAAGAGTTATGCGCCTATCTTCTCTAATCAGAGTATCTGCTTTTGCTTTATTGGCAGGATTCACAGAAGTGAATGGACGGCCAGTACGGGGTTTATCGGCTACGCTCGCAGTTCCCATCTTTTCATCATTCAGACGACAGACCCAACTGCAAACATTGCTATAATCTAAAGTATTCTCCTTATACATATTATGTAATCGTCTGTGAATGTTCACAGGGTTTGGTTTTTCCCCTTCAGCAACAAGGAATTCAATCACTGCTCTTTGTTTTTCACGCAGCTCTAAGGGGGCAGCCATTTTGAATTTTTGTCACGAGTCTATGAACCGGAAACATACCAAACAAAATATTTCAGTCCGAAACAGTTATAATCATTTGTAACTGAGCAACATTTCAGGTAATTTTATCAAAAACTTCGTCTGATATAAATAAAAAGGTATTACATTTTTACTCACCCTCGTATATATGTACATATGTGTGTGTATATATACATATGTAGGCCTATATTATATATATATATATATATATATATATATATATATATATATATATGTATGTATTGTAACACACACACACACACCACACACACACACACACACACATATATATATAATATATATATATACATATATATATATATATATCTGTACATATATTAGGGTTGCTCTGCACAGAAATATCACTATTAAAGATTCATGTAAATATAACAGTTTTCGTAGATTTAGCGACCTCAATGCAAAAGTTGATGAAGGTGAGGACAGAGACTGTGGAATTGGCCTCTACATACTGGGAGAAAGAAATCCAAGAGGTTACATGTTGGCATCCTTCTGTCAAGCAAATACCTTGATATCACTAACACCCCCTTCAAGCAGCCAGTCAGAAGGCGTTATACCTGGATATCACCAGGAGACAGTGTGAGGAACCAAATAGATTACAAAATGATCGCTAGGAGATGGAAATCAGCAGTTTTAAACTCAAAGACCTTGCCAGGCACAGACTGTGACACAGACCACATACTTGTCTCAGCGAAAATCAGATCCAAAGCTATGAAAATTTCGAAAAATAAACTATTCCCTAAATTTGATACCGAAAAGCATGAAGATCTAGACTTTGCCTCATATGTTCGACATGAAACAAGTAATCGTTTTGAACAGCTACTAGAAGCATGGGCAGAAAAATGATTAATTACCAGAAGAAATTTGGACTGACATGAAAAAAAAAAAACTAGGAAAGAGAAAACTAAAGAAACCAAATCCATTTATAAGTGACGAGGTAATGGAATAAGCCAAAGGAAAAAGTGATGCCCGCAAATCAGGCAAAAGAGAAGAATACTTAAGACTAAAGAGAGAAATCAAAAGCAAAATTAGAAGAGACAAGAAAAACTGGCTGGAACAAGAATGTATAAAAATAAATGAACACAACAGAAAAGGAAAATCAAGAGAACATTTTCAGCAGTAAAGATCAGTCAAATAAAAGAAGTTTCAATCCAAAAATCAATGCGTCAATATCTCAGATGGACCTACTCTAACTGAGCCAGAAGACATTTTAAAAAGATGGCATGAATACAGCAAAGCTTTATTCAATGGTCAAGAAGAAACTAAATCTCAAAATGATAAATAGTTCAATTTTGACACAAACAGCGCTGAATCAGAGCCAGAACCCCTCATCAGTGAAGCCGAAGCAGCCATCAAAGAGCTTAATCACCAGGCCTCAATACATTCCAGGAGAACTGTTGAAGCATTCAGGAGAAGGTGGGCTGAAAGCCATGCATTACCTATGCTGCAAAATCTGGAATACCGGTCAATGGCCAGCAGACTGGAAGTCACAAGAATTTGTCATGCTCTGTAAGAGCAGAAGTGTAGACGATTGCAATAATTACAGGACAATAGCCCTTATTTGTCATGTGAGTAAGATCCTACTGATCATAATATTAAACAGGATGAAACAAAAATTACAGTTTGAACTATCAGACTGTCAGGCAGGCTACAGAACAAACAGAGGAACAACAGACATGTTACTTGCGCTTCAAAACATCATTGAGAAAATGAAAAGTATGAATGAAGAACTTTTTATCACCTTCATAGACTATAGCAAAGCCTTTGACAGCGTAATCCACGAACATCTTTTTGACACAGTGTATTAAATGGGCCTTTGAAACACATCATCTGACCTATTTCCTCACTTTACGAAGACCAAAAGGGAACTATCAGATGGGAAATCAAAAATGTGAACTTTTAAATATCTCGAAAGGAGTCAGGCAAGGATGCATCCTTTCACCTTACCTTTTCAACGTATATACAGAGCAAGTAATGAGAGAGTCTGACATTGAAGACATGGGTCTTAAGATAGGTGGTAGAAATATAACAAATCTGCTCTACACTGATGATGCAGCACTACTAGCTGACAACATCACGAGCGTGAAGAGATCTACACAGAGTAGATGAAACAGGAAAAAGAATGGCCTCAACCTTAAAGACAAAAGTACTGTATTTTGCCGAAATCAGTTGTCAAACAGAGCATGAAATCAAGATTGATAAAACTCCTGTAGAAAATGTCAAAGACTTTAAATATCTAGGCTCAATCAAAACAAATGATGGATCATGTACCAAAAATATAAAAACAAAAATAGGTATGGCTAAAAGCAGAATGATCCAAGTAAAGAACATCTGGAAAGATCACAGCATTCCTGTCCATTTGAAAACGAAAATATTGAAATGCCTAGTATGGCCCGTCATGTTATATGGCTGCGAATCCTGGACACACACACGCAAAAAAGATGATGACAAAAGAATTGAAGCAGCTGAGATGTGTTTTTTTAGGAGGCTGCCCAGGATCAGTTGGACAGACAGAAAAACTAATGAAAGCATACTAAACGAATTTGGAACAGCAAGAAAACTTCTATCATTAATAAATGAAAGAAAATGTAGGCCATGTGATACGAAACTTAGAGACTGATCTTATGAAGACTGTCTTTCAAGGCAAGACTAAGGAAAAAAGAAAAAAAGGCAGACCACTAGCTTCTCTCATTGGCAACATCACCGAATCCAGCGGCATGAGAATCCATGAAGTCAGCAGGGCCAGCGAAGACCGGAACAAATGGAGGAGGATGACCCTGTTGGTGTCATTGACTGCAGCGGTGTTAGCAGCACCCGGTGATGCCAACAGATGAGACAGATGATCAGTACTTTCAGTCACACTCGCCATCTCTGAAGTTTGAATGATTTTGGTGCGTTTCCAAAATTACAACTACAAGACTGCTGAAACATGCAATTCTCATCATAACTCTGATATTCATGAGCCAGCGTAATCTTATTTTGTTTGTGAAGACACTTAAAAGAATCCAGCCTCTTCAGTCTCTTAACCTGAGAATGGAAGCCAAGGTCACGATGCTGGCTGAGAAGTCCAGGTGTTTGACAGATTATCCCATGAAACAGAAATTGGATGGTCTCATCCAAAATCGCCTAAAACGGAAAAGCTTTGTCCACGACACCAAGAGGCTACTGCAGGAACGCCAGGAAGCCTTACCAAAAAACAAAGCAAAACAAAAAAAAGACATTTTCACTGTCACCTTTGTGACTGCCAAAATCGTGCGCACCAGGATAGGTAGACACTGAAATCCACACTAGTGTCAATGTCACCTCAGCGGAAATACAACATGACACACACAGAGTGCTGGATTCTCAAGTGATGGAGCATTACCCACAGGAGGCATGGAAATATTTTCACACTGAACATATACTGAGCAATGGCGACTCTATCTAGTGGAACGACAAAAGATTAAACAACAGCAACTGTTCTGAGCACCAAACTCCATGGCAGCCAGAAAAATATTGGGGAAAAACTGTCACATCAATCGCTAGATGTGTCCTGTCCATGTAGATGATGAACGAAAGGGGAAAAAAACTGCGTGTTTACAACCGGATTTATAGCCGGAAAAGTTTAACGAAAAACAATATACATGATACAGCATTCTGATACCACACCCAGCTACTTCACATGAAGACGAAAGAACTCGTTCATATTCAGTGCAATTTTTTTTCATTCGAACGTCGTATTCATAGCACACTGAGTAAATTAATGAATAACAGGGAAAATGTTGGAGTAGGCAGCAATGTCCTGACTTAGACGGAGCATTGTGGTTTCTATTGCCCCTTAAGATGATGCATAGGGTCGTTTCCTTTGTGGAAGTGTCGAAGTTTCTTTCTTAGATGGTCATCATTTCTTTGAGAGAGATGGGGTGTTGCTGCTGCTCTATTCTGCTACCTGCATTCGTTAGAGAGTCTGCCTACGCATTCCAAATGTCCACTCACAGCATTTTCACAATTTAAGAAAATCCGCCACACATAGCAGAAATATCGTTCCAAATCTGTCTCCAGTGGTGGTTACCCAGGCAGAGGTTTATTTACATATGTAAGCCCTACTTGTCACCCACTTTTGGGAAACGAGGGGGTTGTGAAAAGAGATAGAGATGTGAAAGATCTTTAGAGGAAAAAAGAAAGGAACAGAAATTCTTGTTTAGATATTCTTGTCAACAGGCAATCAGACAGACGCAACAAGCGGATCATAGCTAATCTCAACACTCGCTATTTCTTTCTAATAATGAAGAACAGAAACATGAAATCAATACGAACACGACTTTCATTCATAAAAGGCCGTAGTGCTATTTGAAGTGTGGCTTTACAAGAATATTTACATGTTGGTAAATTAGACCTGCATTCATTCATTCAAACTGTTCAAAATGTAAACATCATTCAACAATACACACACATCAATCTATCAATATTGTTACTATTTTCAACGATTTATGAAGATACAAAGAGAAATGATATACGAGAGAGAGAGGGGGGGGGGGGGGAGAGAGAGATCAAAATGTTATAAAAGGTAGGTACCATCACACACACCACCACAAACACACACACACACACACACACACACACACACACACACACACACACACACACACACACACACATATATATATATATATATATATTTATTTATATATATATTATATATATATATGTATACACACACACACACATACGCGCACGCGTGCTATGAGAGACTTCAGATGGTTTATTCATAAAGTCCATGGCCCCTTAGAAGAGGGATGCACATAATTATGCATTCTCACAATCATATAAACATTAGATATGCAATTACAACATTCCTAATTTGAAATGTTTTGTACAAGTGCAAGACAAATAGCCGGAAAGAGCATAAGATACAAATATTCTATTCATAATTCTAAAAGAAACTCAAGAAATTGCTCTCTCTGACTTTAAGCGCTTTGTATAGAAATAAAACTAAATTTCGAACAACTTTAATGGCAGTTGATGACATCAGTAAAGTTAGGCGGAAAGAGCATAAGATGCAAACATTCTATTCATAATTCTAAAAGAAACTCAAGAAATTGCTCTCTCTAACGTTAAGCGCTTTGTACAGAAATAAAACTAAATTTCGAACAACTTTAATGGCAGTTGATGACATCAATAAAGTGAATTTTAATAAGGAGAGTTCTCTATAATATTTTGAGTGTATGTGTTTCTCACGAATAGAATGGAGTGCTGGACAACATAATACAAAATGTACTTCATCTTCATTTGATATTTTGCACAATGGACATAATAGATCACTGTCGCTATGTGCTCTGTATCTACAATAATGAACTGTGACTTCTGACATACCTAACCTAAATCGTGTCATGTATATTTTAGATGTTTGTCCATATCTATCTTCAAATATGGTTTCAAATCATGCATACTAGAAAAAGTTCTGTCTATATTATACCTCTCACTGTTTTGAGTATGTTCGTTCCATTCCTGCCACCTATAATCAATTTAACGTCGTCGAAAAACACGAATGAATTGATTCAATCTGCCAACATCTTGACAAACCCATACAACACCAAAACCATATCTAAAGAAGCAAATACGTACATTAGATACCCAGTTTTACGTTCCTTTAGCATCTTAATCATATAACATATTCTATGTTTTTCGTGGAATTCTATGGTCTTTTGTATGCAACAATTTAAACCAGTAACGAACACAACTGTAGAGTTTATATATATGGGATGGCGATTTGTTTCACCATATACAAGATCATTAGATGTTCGCATATTAATTCCTAGAAATTTCTTCAAAGCAAAAGTATGAACTGCTTCACAATGAATTGCAGCTTTACCTAATCCCTGTAGCTCAGACCCATATTGTGCGATAGGTTGTACTGAGAATCAAATAATTTCACAAACACATCAAAAGAACTAATATTAAAAAGGTACACATTCTGCATGATGAAAAGCAAAACATGTTTAGCTCGGCTAGATAAATCTTTGCATGTTACAACAAGATTCAGACGAGTAAAGAACAGTACCGGTACTCCAAGATACTTATACACATTGACCACGGGCATTGCATTTCCGCCATATATCCATCTTTCCTTGAACCCAAGTACCAACCCTTTTTAAATAATGTTACAGGTTTGGATTGAACTCTATATACTAGTTCTCGAATGCCCAGCTCTATGAAAAGAACCGACAGCCTGCAAGAGAAAAAAGTAATAAAATATCCAAATGTTCAGGTCATTATGATAAATTCCTTTTTTTCATCATAAACGGAATAAATGAACAGACAGCTTTAGGATTACAGACGCAGGGACTTTTACCGGCAAGATACACGTGAAAAGAGGTGTGTGAGTATGCATGCGTATGCGTGCGCGTGCGAGCGACCTTTAGTGAGTTTGTGTGGTTTGTATGTGCGTTTGTGTGTAATTCTAGTGGATAGGTGGGCGTTTTTGAGGTTCGAATTAAAATCTTTCAAATGTGACAATTTCACAATCGATTGGTCATCGTTTTCCTCTCGTCACCATTTGGATCACTCGGCCAAACGTTGTCCTTACTACACAGCAGATGTTATGAATAAAGAGTCTATAACCGGATGATTGTCTATTATGGCATGTTAACCGTTGATCAGATAGTTGTAAAGCCTCAAGATAATTATGGCTCCCACTACATGTGAACCATCTATATCTTAGGTTCGAATCTCAGTGAGAGCTTTACTCTAGGTAGAGTTAAATCCAACAGTATGAGCCACTGATCTCCCTAATTTTAATGACTCTTCATGTAGGTTCATATTTGTGATACTTGTCTACTACTACGACATCAGGTGAAAAGTCAAAAGGAAGAGAGGATAACTGAGAAGACAGATCCAAATAACAATTACGCAGGTTCAGATAAGAAGAAGAAGACAATTCTTAAATAACATGACTATGCACTCTCCTCAAACCAGTCCAAAGGTAAAATGAAAAGGATAAAGGCATTTATCGAATTACTTACTTGAGCGTAAAACATAATTTCATCATTCCTGCTGGTATACAACTCTAAAACAAGAACGAAATGAACAACATGCCGCACATCTTGTTGCAAACCAGTGTAGGCACTTGTGTCAAGGTGAAAGGTCTGTCTCCATCTCTGAGCCCCCTCTGTTCTCTCACTCTACTTCTCTGTCTCTGCTCTGCTCTATCTCTCTGTCTGTCTTTCCAAAGGAAGACACTTAACGTCTCTTACTATGAAAGGATTACCACAACGCTGTTGGGGAAGATCATATCTTGATAACCTCCCCTGAATTTTTTTCCTTTCAATCACACAGCCAGTGGTTCTGATCAGTGACCACATCTATCCATTTCACAGTGTGGCAAATTTTTCAGCCTCAAACAGTTTTTACCCAGAGAAGTGTGTGCTATGGGCTTACTGGGGAAGCTGGGACCTCGGACTCAGGTCTTAACGATTTTATGGTAATATCGTTGTTGGCCTATGTTTTGGTAAGCTTCAAAGTATGTTTAGGAGGTGAAGAGAACAGAGGGGTCAATGCTAGACGGACTTGCAGAGTGGCTGAAGACGAGGAGGGTGGAGGAGATGCTTGGGGCAACAAGAGATAGAGACAGATTGAAGTCCATGAACGCCAACGCCATGCGGCAAGGCACCTGATGATGATGATCGTTGTATTGCGCAAATTTTCTATTCAACACTGTAGGTTTCTGTACCCCTTGGATCTGGTTGACACGAGACCATATTATGAAAGGAAAATGTAGAATATCTCTGTCAGCAAATCTCAATTCATACTGGGACTTCATGACAAGATCACATCCACCCCCTCATGATGTGTCACCACCGGGGATAAAACTGTCACAGATTTTGTAGTGGTTCCCACCCTTCTCGATCTCTCATGGTGGCCTAGGTTTCGGTAAGCTTCAAAGTATGTGTAGGAGGTGAAGAGAACAGGGGGGTCAATGACACGTAGGTTGCATAGAAGGTAAAAAGGGAAAAAAATCAGTGACATTTGTAACATTCTTATTATTCAATGTCATATTTCCATGAATATGTCAATGATAATGAACATAAATGAAACACCTCAACCAAATAAATCAAAACTGTGTGTGTGTGTTGTGTGTGTGTGTGTGTGTGTGTGTGGTGTGTGGTGTGTTTTGTGGTTTTGTGTGCGTGTGCGCCCATTCATCAGCATACTGAATAAAGTTTTCTAAGTCTTCACACTAATTGTTTTTGAATGGTGAAAATAAAACCGCTCTCACATTCTACAGACTATCGTTCTATCCCATTTGAACATGTTCTGCATTATCCCTGTAGTACTCATTATAAGCAATACATGACTTTGCAAGAGAAAAGTAGAAATAAAGGATTTTCCAAGATATATCATGTGTGGTGTTTGATTTGATGATTATGCCAATCACCTACTGCTGGACTGTTCATTGGCCTTCCTGTCCTTGAAGTGTATTCTGTTTTCATGTTTTTCTGGTTCTTGAATTGTACACATGCTTTTATTATTTCTTCCTATTTGTTAGCACGTCTTTCACTTCAGACACCAAAAGAGGCAAAATGGACATAGTGCTGAGGAAGGTTGAGAGCATCAAGAGGTAAAACGCCATGCTCCATCCAAGAGCAGCGGATAAATAAGGAACAGCAAGCTGTCCCAATGCAGCACCAACTGTGCCTGAACCTTCTATCATGCCGGCCACCGTAGACATGGCTTCCACGTTGCCCACGACAGATTTCTGACGGCTGAGGTCAGCAGAAACAGCAGCTGAGAGGATGTTGCCCACGCCAAGGAGAAGACCCCCAAGACAAAATAGCATGACAACGTTGATTGTCATATCTTGCCCTACGTGAAGAACACCATAGATGTACAGCAAAGGAATGCTCGCCAAGAGCATGGGAATCATTAACATTGCAGACTTGTTCAACCTGCTTATCAAGAATGCATTAACAGTAGCTCCCACTATTCCACCCACATCATACCAGAGGGACAAACTGTCAGCTGTCGATTCCGTCCAGCCATAGGCAGAAGCGAGGTAATAGGGCAGCCAAAAGAAAAACACATAAAGGACAAGTTTCAGAAAAGCAAAACAAAACAAATAAGGAATCACACCTGGTAACGACAGGGCTGAGATGAAACCAATTGCTTTTGGTTTTGTGCGTATCACACTGTTTTTCGTGAATGCTTTTCGATTCTTTCTTATACTGAGTGAGCTGTTGCCTATTGTATCAGAATTTGAGTTGTCAGAATTATCCGTCTGGATTAACTCGTGTCTTTCACTACCATTGTCCAGGTGTATGCTCTTGCTGAGCAGTAATCGCTTTTTGTGATCATGTGAGTTCAGTCCGAAATCCGAGTTATTCTTGCATTCAGTACCAGTAATAGACGTCCTGGTGGATCCGTTGTCAATGCGAGTGTGTCTTTCTACGTGTGTGAAATTATGCTCAGCTTCAGAATCAAGATCAGTATCGGTGTCAGAGTCAGCTGAATCTGTCCATGTGTGTTTGGTTGATCTAGGTACTGCATTGTTTAAAAGTGACATTGTGGCACTTTCGATTTTCATTGTTGACTTGACATCTGTGGACATTTTATGAACGTGAGTGTGCTTAATGGAACATGCCTCATGATGGCGACTCTGATCAGAGCTGCAATGAAATGTTGGTCGTATGCACTTCTCATAGTATACCGTCGTATTTGCAAGAAGCTTTTCTCTTTCTCCATTTGATTGAGCTCTTTCATCAATGTCATCATTATTATCATCAGTATTTTTTAATATTGTCAAGCCGACCTCATGTGGTGAGACGACAAGACCGAAAAAGACAAGGACGCCTCCTGCAAACAGCAAAGAACTGGTCACCACAAAAGCATATTCATATCCATATCCCACTACAGATGATATCAGCAGCGCACCTAAAATACTACCTGCACTGGACGAAGAACTCCAAACACCTAAGACATAACCCCGGTTTTGTTTATCAAACCATTTGGCCATAACAGCTACAACACAGGGCCATCCAGTGGACTGAAACAGTGCATTCAAAGTCTGCAGAATGACGTAGGCAGCTTGAGAATAGCCACCAGTCCACTCCAGCACAGGTCCAAAGATAAACATGACGATAGCACACATCATCATACCCACCGTGAGAAAAAGACGATGGTCTAATCTGTCAGCTATCATACCACTGATGAAGTTTCCCAGGGCGTAGACGAAGAGGAAGATAGTATTGAGGATTCCAATGAAGGTTTCTGCACTCTGCTGGTCCTGGAATAGGTAAGATCTAGTCAGAGTGGTGTCTGTCAGGTTGTGGTGTTCTGCTGTAGGCGTCCATACATTGATGAGGCTGCTCTGCACGTAACTTTGTGTCTTGCGCACGATGTGGTAGAGAGCATAGCTGATGAAGGTCAGAAAAAACACGGCAGGATGGAAGGTTGTCAAACGTCCCATAATGGCTCTGTACCAAACAAAAATACGTGCAATTCAATTAATGAAGATATCAAAGATGTTTCTTATTTGACGTAAATGAAACTTCCCTTGCTTTAGTCAGCAAAATATGTCGTGCTGATTTTGATTTTTTTTGTCCTATGCCGCTCATTTTGGCTTTGGAACATACCACCAACTGCAAGTTCATTCAGTCAAAGTTCCAGTGCCAGGAATCCCATGGGAGCCAGAGACGTCAAGCCATTATGTGGCCACCCATCAGAGGGGGTCCTGCACCGATGCTGGGTAGTTTTGGCGGAGATTAGCAGTGCCTGCTCTGATCCAGTTTTCTAAGAACATTGCCTACTATTCCCCTGACTAACAACAGTAGTCGCTCATTCTCAAGGCAGACCGATTGTAATAGATTTATAATGAAAAGAAAATTGTTGATCTACTCATTGGCCTATTAGAATATGGGGATGTATTTTATGGTTCTAATATTCAGCTTTGTCACAAAAAGAAAGGAGATATCACGGGATAGCAACTCCACTATATACAATAGAATGGTGCTCTGTCCTATTTTCGTAGGAAGGGTTTGAAACTTTATCTACTATTGCAAGGATTCTGTCATATGTTAGCCTCACTCAAATACACCGCTTATCTAGCAAACTTTGGAGAATGTTTATATACAATTACGGTATACAGAAATGTAATACATAACAAGGAACGGGAGAGACAAGCAAAATGCACGAAGCACACTTAACGATAACTCTCAAAGCAACCCACACATGAAATGATTTTCTTTAATTAAGCATTTTCAACATAAATCATAGTTATTCATCATCATCCTTATTTGCCGAAGTCCTCCTCCTCATCATTGTCATGTGCCCTGCCGATTGGCGTTGGCGATCATGGCCCTCCATATGAATCTATCCCTTGTCGCTACAAGTACATTTTCCACCCTCTCTGTCCTCAGCCGCCGTGCAAGTCTCCCTGGGTCTACCTGGTGTTCTAATTTCCGTCAGTGTTCCTGTTGTGATCAGGTGCTCTAATTCCCCTTTCCTCATAAAATGTCCTGGAAATGTTGCTTGTCTTTTCCTAATCTTCTTTGTCAATGATCTTCTTGTGTCTGCCTCCTTCAAGACTGTCTCGTTTGTTTTCTTTGCTGTCCATGGAACTCTCAACATTCTTCTTAGAAACCACATTTCGGCTGCCTCAGGGCTTTGTGTGTTGACTGTCCATGTCTCCCAACCGTATAACAGTATCGGTTCTTTATAATATCGTGTGTGTAATTGTGTGGGTGTGGGTGTGTGAGTCTATGTCTGTGTGTGTGTGCTTGTGTGTGTGTGTGTGTGTGTGTGTGTGGTGTGTGTGTGTGTGTGTGTGTGTGTGTGTGTGTCTGTGTGTGTGTGTGTGTGCACGCGAACGTGTGTGTGCAAGCGCGTGTGTGTTGCAAAAATCGTGGGGACTTGTTTTGTACATTACTTACAAAAACCGTGCTCATATTAGGATCCATGTCAATGCCTTGTTCTCAGTTTGCAGTCGTGATATTTATCTGCTCTCTTTTTGTTGATTGATTAATTGATTTGTTTATGTATGTGTGTGTGTATGTATGTGTGCATGTTTGTATGTATGTATGCATGTGTGTATGTATGTATGTGTTTATGTATGTATGTGTGCGTGTTTGTATGTATGTATGCATGTATGTATATATGTGTGTATGTATGTATGTATGTTATGTATGTATGCATGTATGTATGTATGCATGTGCGCGTGTCTGTATGCATGTATGTATGTATGTGTTTATGTATGTATGTATGTAGATGTAGATGTCGCGCCAGCAGGCAGCAAAAGTGTGTTTACAGTGATTTTTCTCTAGACACCATCTGCTACAAAAGCCTCAATAACGCAGTCCCCGATTACCTGTCAAGCCTACTTGAGATCTATGTTCCCTCACGTACCCTCCGCACTGCCTCCGATCCTCTGACTCTTCGCTTTCCACGCACTAAGCTCAATACCTATGGTCCACGAGCCTTCTCTGTTTCTGGTCCACTCTCCTGGAATAAACTTCCTCTCTCAGTCCGTCGGCAACCTACTTTTGTCTCCTTCAAGTCCGCTCTCAAAACTCACCTTTTCTCCTCTGCATAAAATCCTGACCTCACTCAACCCCCTCTGCAGCCTGTCTCCGCTCGGAGTGGAATCACATTGTAATATGTAATTGTATATAATATGCTCTCTATAATTTTCCATTGCGTTTCTTCTTTTTTCCCCATTTATAGCCGTGTGTGTGTGTGTGTGTGCGTGTGTGTGTGTGTGTGTGTGTGTGTGTGTGTGTGTGTGTGTGCGTGCATGCGTGCGTGCGTGCGTGTGGGTGCGTGCGTATGTGTCTGTTCAGCGCTTAGATTTGATTTCTATCAAGATTTTGCGCTATATAAATATTGTAATTATTATTATTAATATTATTATTATTATTATTATTATTATTATTATTATTATTATTATTATATACAAGAACTCTCTTCCTGATGTTAAGTGATAGATATTTGTGGGTAAGAACGATTTTCAGCTTCTTGAATGCTGTTTCGGCTTGGCCGATTCTGCTGGCTATTTCTGATGTGCATCTGCCGTCTGGTGAGATGACCATTACCAGATACTTAAACTTATCAACCTGTCTCAAAGTTGTGCCATTTGCTGTTATTTTGCATGAGGGGATTTCGTGTTTTTAACTGATTACTATGACTTCAGTCTTCTTGCTATTTAGCTCCAACCGTTTATTTTTGCCTTCTATTTCTATCAGTCATATCAGTGCTAAAACCCTACACAGGACTGAAACGTAAACGTCCCTTAGCTACATGTTTGGAATGCTGAGTGCCTGTGGAGGTAGCAGCTTATCCTGAGGAAGAAGGGTTCTGTCTCTATCAGTCTCCATAATTCCACTAAACTCCTAGACTCTTAGAGTCCTTAGCAAACTACAAAAATAAGAAAATATCACACAAACCTAGGGGTGTATCTGCTTGTCTCCCGTGAGACTGTCACACTTAGCGTCTGCTCCCTTTACTTGTACATAGAGTGAAAAAGGGGCCTATTTGGGTACTGAGTCAGATTGCCTGAACACTGTATATAGGCATCAGTTTTATTTTTCCAATGGAAATAAAACCATCTCAACATCTACCGTGATGACTGATTAACATCAAAGCTAATCTTTAAAAGTTCTATTACTATGTCCAGGTGTGATTTTGTACCTGTGAGTTCTACGGAAGAAAATTTCTAACGTGAATAAATACAGGCTAGAATCTGTCCACTGAGACAATGGATCCAAACTTTCGGTGTTTGTTGATAAGGTTTTCCAAGTTATTCCAAAAGCACATAACCATTTACATCTCCAAGATGAATAGTTCTTGTTTTTCTTTCTCTGTAACACAACCATTTTCATTTGTTACAATCTTGTCTTTTAGAATTACATTTCGTTACACTGATTCTACTTACAATTCTGATTTGGAAAAGTTTTAAACTCAGTGTGTCATGTATTTTTTGTACTTTAAGTAAACGTACATTCCTGTTGATTTGCTTTACAGAGTTTAGTATTCCATTAATCAGACGGATAATATTAAGGATGTCAAAGTAAAGTTTAGTTCCTTCGTCCGTAAAGCTACGCATGAACTTTTTTTTAATAATACTGTCAAATATCTTTTTTTTTTCTTGTATGTGTCCTTTACACCAGATTTACATCTTGAATTCGTATGGAAACATCTGTTTTTACATGCGCATCGAGAATGCGCAATAATCTGTATTATGTATGTAAACGCACATGGTACCGGTTGCATAACATAAAAATCAATGTCTCTTTTGTGTAATGTATGTTTTTGATATAACAGAACATTACTTTCTGTGTATGTACAACGCTTTGCAACATTAGTACACATTAACATACAACAGACATACATTTTCTCACAATAAGAAGACAATATAGCATTGCAAAGCATTCTTTAAAGCAAATGAAATATAAAAGCTGACTGAAATATAGAACTTGTACAGTGCAAATAATTTGTATTTTTTCATGAATGTTGATGCCGGACAAGCCGTGCAAGACTTTTCAGACACATAAACTCAATAACAGTGTTCATTTTACAAAGGAAAAAAAAGATTAAAAGTGAAAAGGCTACTTTTTAAGACCACCTTTCATTAACATTTAATGTTTATGAAGTTTAACAATTGTCTTGAGTAATTCTTCACAGTTTAGACACAATAACTAGGAAACCACTCAAAATTATTTTCAAGGATTACAAATTACTAAAACAATGAAGTACCAATATCTACATATATACATATCATTCTCAATAAAATATTGACAGCCATGTTTATACATTTTTTAAATATATAGCCACTCACAAGTATATAATTCCATGTACTTTTTTGTCCTGCAAGTTTTTGCGAGAGCTGAAAAAAAATATGACACACACACAAAAGAAAAAATCACATCTAAAATAGATTCCCCTCTCTTTTTTTCTTTGTGTGTGGTGTGTGTGTGTGTGTGTGTGTGTGCATGTGTGTGCTGCATGCGCACTTGCTTGTATGTGCGTATATATACGGGATTTGATTATGATAACAAGGACATTTGTCTGTGTGTGTGTGTGTGTGTGTGTGTGTGTGTGTGTGTGTGTGTGTGTGTGTGTGTGTGTGTGTGTGTGTGTGTATAGTATAGTGTATGTTGTGTTTGTTCTAGCGAGGAATGCGTGCGTAAATGACTGAAAACCTGGAAGGAGAGTAGGAAAAACTGTTTAACATTGTGATAAATACGGTCACAAGTTTGTCAAACCAGCACCACCATAAACATCCTGTGCGATTGACGATTGTGATACATGACAACATAGACAAAAACAAGCAACGCCCAGTGAAAAACACAGAGCAAACGAACGTTTTCGTTCGGCTTTAAATCCGTCGATTGACGATTGTATACATGACAACATAACAAAAACAAGCAAGCCCAGTGAAAAACACGAGAACAACGTTTTCGTTCAGGCTTTCAAATCACATGAACTACATAGAAGAGACATTATATAACACACACTCCATTTCCAATCAATGCTCTGTCCCTATCAAAATATGGACAACATGACAGAAATGTCTCAAAGGGATCAGATGATCTAATTTCACCCCACTTGAGCGCTTCTTATCAAATTTAGGACAAAACGTCTGGACGAAAACAGAGAAGCACCCCACACGACCACAAGAAAGAGAAAGAGAAGAGAACAATCAACATCCAGAACAAAGAGAAGAAAAGAACAACAGACATACAAAGCAAACAAAAGACAAAATATCTGAAGAAAAAGAATGACAGGACCAAGATCAATAATAAAACCCTAGCATCAACCATTTCGTGCGAACAATCTCATCAATGTTCGTCCCTAATGTTATGCAAACCACTTTAACATTTTTGAGTTCGGCAAAAACTTTGCCTTGCAAGACCAACTAGAAAGAAAGAAGGAATGTGTATGGGCGTCCCTG
This sequence comes from Monoplex corrugatus, assembly GCA_030674185.1. NCBI lineage: Eukaryota > Metazoa > Mollusca > Gastropoda > Littorinimorpha > Ranellidae > Monoplex > Monoplex corrugatus. Next base: position 27,524 of record JAPXFY010000285.1, read on the forward strand.
AGATGTCGATGATCAGCCGCATTTGGATTTTCTCCATCTGCCACGACTTTTCTCTAATGTATATATATATATATATATATATAGATATATATATATATATATTATGTGTGTGTGGTGTGTGTGTGTGTGTGTGTGTGTGTAGATAGATAGATAGATAGATATATGTATTTGCGGGATTAGCGAGTACTTTGTTCTTTAGAATCCGCGAAAGGACTTTTTAACGATGGGCCGTTTTTTTGTTGTTGTTTGTTTTTTGCCTGCAGAGACTGGGCCCATCTTATGCACTGCCTCCAAATCATTTTCGGTCGTGGGAACATCAATCATATCTGAAAATATTTGGCAACATTGTTGTTTGTTGGAACTATCGTATATCTACTGTCTCACGGACTGTTTCGGTCACATTATAAATCATAAGATTCCACTTCTGATCGAAGTGCTGTTGATCATTTTGATGACTCTGCAGTCCGCACAGTGTCTTCATTTGCCACTTAAACTGTTGTTCTCTTAGTTCAGTGTTTTCTTTTTTCACAATTTGTTTGTGCTGTCCAGATCTTGTTCGGTCTGAAATTCTTTGCTCTCGAGCTTGTCCATTCTTTCATTTACTTTGTTGATTAGTTGATCAACTTCAACTTTATAACCCTCTTCAAAAGAACTGGACGACTGATGATGCAGTCGCTTCTTATGTTGTTTTTGTTGTTCTCAAAAAGGACTAAAGTCATTTGATGAGGACAACTGTTCACTTTTCTGTGAAAAGGTGTTTTTTTAAAAAGTACTGTGCCATACAGTTTGATATATTAAACGAGTCACTAAGTAATATACTTACTCGTTCACTCCACTACTGGTAGTCAAAAAGCAATTGCAAACTCAACGTCGAACACTCTTCAATCGCAATACCTGTATCGAAAGCGTGAACGCATTGCACATTACACCGGTACTACAAAGGCCATTCTAATGAGAGACCCTATTGTTGACTTGCTGATAGGGAATACGGCGGTAGGGAAGGATGGTTTGTGTAGTGACGTTCCGGTCTACAAAGCTGTAGCGTACAGTGAGGTGTCTGTTGTGACGAGGGCTCAACAAGCAAGGGAGAAGAAGTTCAGGCCTCTCAAGCCTACCATGGAAGAGGTAGGTGGAGTCACCCTGAGTGAACTCGGAGCCGCTCAGGTGGAGGATGCAACCCTGGATAGATTTCGCTTGTTAGCCAAGAGGGGGGAATCTCGACAGGCAGGGAAGTCGGGCTGCGTAAGAGCAGAAGGGCATTTTGTACCGTCAGTACGTTGGCAAGGAGGGAACTTACAGGCAGGTGGTAGTCCCGGTAAGGTTCAGGCGGGAACTTTTAAGGCTGTCGCATGAATCCTTGATGGGAAGCCACCTGGGACCAGGAAGACCCTGGAAAGAATATGGCAACATTTTTTCTGGCCAGGGATTTGTGCTGATGTGCGACGCTTTTGCCTGTCTTGCGATCTGTGCCAGAAAACGACCGCGAGGGGTCGTACCAAGAAGGTTCCGCTGGTGAGGATGTCACTTATCGACACTCCATTCCACTGAGTTGCGATAGATTTGGTGGGTCCAATCCAGCCAGCGTCGGAAAGTGGGAATCGCTATGTATTGACCGTGGTGGATTATGCCACGCGGTACCCTGAAGCAGTACCTCTGAAAAACATTGAAGCAGAGAGTGTGGCGGAGGCGTTGTTTGGGATCTGGTCACGGGTCGGTATTCCTTCCGAGGTGTTGACCGATAGGGGAACCCAATTTACCAGTGACGTCATGGGCCAGGTAAACCGACTGTTGTCGATCAAGGGCCTGACCACCATTCCCTACCACGCTCAATGCAATGGGCTGGTAGAACGCTTCAACGGCACTCTCAAGTCTATGCTGAAGAAGTTGTACCAGGAACAGCCTCGGCATTGGGACCGGTATCTGCCAGCCCTTCTGTTCGCCTATCGTGAGACACCCCAAGAGAGTTTAGGGTTTTCACCCTTCGAACTCCTGTACAGGCGAACGGTTCGGGGACCTCTCACTGTTCTGAGACAGGCATTGACTGATGAGGAGGCTTCAGAGGAGGTAAAGACCACAGCGCAGTATGTGGTTGATCTCTGGAACTGGCTGGAGGAGACTTGTGCCGTGGCGCGGCAAAATCTGGAAAAGGCTTCCTGCCGCTACACCAAATACTTCAATCAAAAGGCGCGGTCTCGCACATTCCAACCAGGGAGCAAGATTTTGTTGCTGCTGTCCGCCAGACACAACAAGCTTCAAGTGAGCTGGCAAGGGCCGTTCGAAGTGGTTGAAAGGGTTGGTGAAGCTGACTACCGGGTGAATGTGGGTGGTAAACTGAGGCTGTATCATGCCAACCTGTTAAAACTGTACCACGAGAGGGGTGAAGAGGGCCTTAGTCGATGTCCTACCGCTCATGTGGCCGTGGTGATGGGGGAAGGGACTTCCCAGGGAGACAAGCAGATTCCATTATGTCCACTGCGAAAAGAAGAGTCTGTTGCAGATGTGCATCTTGGGCCTGCTCTGTCAAAAGAACAGCATGAGCAGGTTTCACAGATCCTGAAACGCAAGTCGCGGGTAGTGACCGATCTCCCTTTGCGTACGGAGTTGGCAGAATTCGAGTTGACATTGCACGAAGCCACTCCAGTAATGGTCAAGCAATACCCTCTCCCACATGCAAAGCAGACCATAGTGCGGAAAGAGGTGGAGGACATGATTGGGTTGGGTGTCATTGAACCAGCAAAGCTTACCCTACAATTCTCCCATTGTGTTGGTGGCAAAGAAAGACGGGTCAGTTCGATTCTGTGTCGATTACCGGAAAATGAACCTAGTGACCGAATTCGATGCAGAGCCTTTACCTGACACTGAATATCTATTCAGTCGCTTGGCAAGCAAAATATCTGTCCAACATAGATCTGTTAAAAGGGTATTGGCAGGTGCCGATCAGAGAGGAAGACAGACCAAAGACTGCTTTTTCTTCCCCTCTTGGACAATTCCAATGGACCGTGATGCCTTTTGGCCTACAAAATGCTGTGGCCGTCTTTAGCCGCATGATGAGGCAGTTGTTGCGGCCATTGGAACGGGAGGACATCCAAAACTTCATGGACGATGTGATCATTGCCACGGAAACGTGGACCCAACATTTGGAGGCACTCGAGGCTTTGTTTGGAAGGCTGGATGAGGTAAACTTGTCCGCCCGGCCTTCAAAGTGTTTCATTGGCTTCAATGAATTGGAGTTCCTGGGTCACTGGGTGGGTGGAGGAAAAATGCGACCTACAGAGGACAAGATAGAGAGGATTCGTGAGGCCCCTAGGCATTCTACGAAGAAAGAAGTACGGTCCTTTCTGGGTTTGGCCGGGTACTTTTCTACCCTGGCTGCTCCCCTGACTGACCTAACTAAGAAGGGTTGTCCCAATCGGGTCACATGGAGTGAGAGCTGTGAGAAAGCCTTTCGGACTCTGAAAGACTGGCTCAGCTGTGAACCAGTGGTCCAACTGCCGGATCCAGAGGCACCTGTCGTGCTACGGACAGACGCATCGACTGAAGGTCTTGGAGCCGTTCTGCTCCAAGAAGGAGAAGGGTTGTGGTGACCCGTACATTATGCCAGTCGGAAGTTGTCCACGGCGGAAAGGAATTATGCCACAGTGGAGTTGGAGTGCCTAGCTGTGGTGTGGGCATTGGGAAAGGTTGAACCTTACCTGTATGGGAGGCATTTCTACCTTCAAACTGACCACCAACCCTTGGCTTTTCTGCAGAAAGCCAAGCACACCAATAGCTGGTTGATGAGGTGGGCATTGTTGTTGTAGCCATATTCCTTCACAGTCCAGGTGATTCCTGGGAAAGAGAATGTAGGAGCCGACTTTTTGAGTCGGGTGAATTAGTCTGAGAACCAGTCATTTGTTGGTTTCTGAATGAAACTGTAGTTTCATCCTGAGTTGGGGGGAGATTGTCACAAGCAGACTGTGACAATGGTATAAGGGTTGCAACTCTTGTACAGCAGGGACTGTTAGGAGTTAATTACCTCCCAATAAGGTGAATAAAGGGGAAGGAGGTGTGATGCCTGTGACGTCAAAAAATCTGCAGATAGAGGAGTCCATCTACCTCATTACCATAGGTATAGATCGACGGTTGAGGTCGATCGTTCTTATGCAGAAAGTCAAGATTTTCCCCTCTTGCTCTAGTGCTTTGGACTAGCAAAAGAACTTTTGGAGGGGGGGGGGGGGGGATTGTCCTGGTGGGCAGTCTCGCCACAGCCAGTGTGGGGATAGGCAGCTTTAGATTTGAATGTTTAGTACGTATTGTACTGTGTGCTGAATGTGGATTCAGCTAGGGGCAGGGTTCTGCTAAGGAACGGATTCGTTCGACAGGTGTGGTTGTGTGAGTGAACCAGCCTGGGCAAGTTACGACTGGAAGGAACTATATTTTTTTTTGGTGGTGGATTTAATTGTGACTTGGACAATTATTCCCTGGAGTAGGGGTCTGTGTGAATCCACAGGAGAGATTGGTAAGGAAATTTAGATTTTTTTTGTTATTGTTGATGTTGGTGTGTGGACGTTCTGGTTGAGAGTGTTATAAATATTAAGGTTTAATTTCTTTTTTCCCTTATAGGTGTGGTGTAGGCTGAGCTGAGCTTGAGTGGTTAATGCACACATAGAGGGAATACTTTTGTTTATGTAAGCTTGTTATAAGAGTTAATAAATTATTTTGTGTTGTTAAATATTGATTGTTTAGTGTAATGTTGTTGATGGGGGGAACTGGAAGTTCCCTTTCCAATGACTTTGTCTGAGCCACCGACTGGTGATTCAGACAAGGTATGGGGGGAGTGTTGTGTGACAGGGGAGAGTAATTAGAATGCTCTTCCCCAGATCCAGTATTTAATGACCAGTGTCCAGCGGCCAGCCAGCAGAGGGTGCTGAGGCGTACGACCGGAGGGGCACCAGGGGAGGCAGTTTGTAATGGTGGGGATCGCCGGGGTTTCCAGGCAGCAACACAGCTAAGTGAAGCTGACTTTTCTACTCCCCCTCTGTCTGTGTTGTTGGGGGCAATGATGACATTGTAGGGCAATGTTGAACTTGTGTGTGATGTAGGGAAACCATCCTTTGAATTTAAGTAGACTCTGTGTGAGTGTGGAAGAGTGGGTGAAAGGAAAATGTTTGTTCTTTTGCCTTAGTTTTTTGTTTTGTTTTTTTGTTTCTGTTGATTAGATATAAATGTTGGGACTTGAACATATAGACTGGTCTTTTTGTACAGTTCAGTTATAAGGTGGGTTGATGGGTCTGTTTCGGTAGGTTTGGTTGATGGTGTATGGGATGAATGGAAGGTGGTTTGGTTGTGTAATGGTAGTATGGTGTTGGTTTTAGTGTGTGTGAATGATTCCAACCCTGTATGCAAAAAAACCTAAATGTGAAGTGCTCATACTAAGTTTGTATAGTATGTCCAGCTGCTAGCAATCCCTAGACAGTATTAAGCTGGCGGTTTGTGACAGGAGGGAAATCAGATGAACATATGGAACATGTCCTCGGATCATGCAGAATAGCGCTAATCCAAAGATGGTACACATGGAGGCACAATCAAGTGCTTAAAAAATCCCAGAAGTGATCAGTTCTGCTGGGGGAAATTATGCCATCGGCTGTGGCAACCTTCTGCTTGGTAGAAGGTAGCAAACTGTGGGCTGAAAAAGATGTGACATTGGGATCATGAAAGCTGGGATTTTCCGGATGGAAAGGAAGATGTGTCTTACCAACAATGGCATATGGATGCCAAACGTGGTCTCTGACAAAAAAGCAATAGTATAGAAGCTTTAAACAAGCCAAGGAGATACGGTAAGGAAAATGCTAAGCATCGAATTAAAAGATGAAATCCGAAACGCCACCATTACACAGAGAATCAAAATGATAGATATAACTGAACATGTCACAAATGCAAATATAGAAATGAGCTTGGCACATTGCTTGCATGAAAGACGATAGATGGACGATCAGAAGCACAGAATGGCAGAGCATACATATGTACATGTATAGGGCACAAGATCAGTTGGAAGACCGAAACGTTGTTGTAGAGATGACATTAAGTGGCAACAAGGAGCAACATGGTCAAGGACAGAAAAGGACACAAAAGGACAGAGAAAGATGGAAGACTGTGGTAGACGACTATTTCATGTAGTGGAAAGATACAGCCTAGAAAAAAAGAAACAAACAAACCTTGTCTGTAATCACGTACTATATGATCATCTTCGTACAATCTATTTCTGTGACAGACATAGTGATAGGCATACTGTAATGCAACGAGATAGTGGCCGTTTACTGTTGCTATTGTCGCATAAATTCAAAAACATGTGTTTGTTACAATAGCAATTGCAAAAGTGTTCCTCGTAGTTGAGAGGTTAATCTTCTTTTTAAATACAAAGTAAGTTCAAGTTTACCGAAGAGAAAATGTGATTGGTCGGGTAGGCTTTGTGTGGGTGAATGTATGCTTGTGAGTGAAATTGAAGAATTGTAGAATTGGACAGTTGACTGAAAAAGAAAAGAGAAACAGAGGAAGGATTTGAGAGCACTGTGAAAATGTAGACCTATGGGTGTTTGAAGAAACAGAAGGAGAAGAAAAAGGAGAAGGAGAAGAAGTAGGAGAAGAAGAAGGAGGAGGAGGAGAAGGAAAAGAAGAAGAAGGAGAAGAAGGAAAAGAAAGAATGGGAGAAAAAGAAGGAGAAGGAGAAGAAGAAGGAGAAGAAGGAGATGAAGTAAAAGAAGAAGGGGAAGAAAAAGAAGACAGAGAAGGAGAAGGTGGAGAGGAAGAAGAAGGAGAAGAAAGAGAAGAAGAAGAAGATGAAGGAGAAGAAGAAGACGAAGAAGAAGAAGGAGGAGGAGAAGGAGAAGAAGGGGGAGGAAGAGAAGAAGAAGGAGGAGGAGAAGAAAGAGGAGTGAGAAGAGATGAGTTGAAGTGATCCTCAAATCAAATATTTGCATTTTTGTGAACGGCGGGGAGAATGTGGTTGATGAATCAAGAAATCATTTGAGAGGTTGAAATTGATTTTTTTGGAAATGATGCTTGGATCTGATATGTAAATTGTGTGATATTATATGGAGAGAAATCTGAATATCTGTGGGTTTATGGAGGTTTGATTGTTTCTGAGTGTGTGCGTGAATCTAATGATGACTGTCTAATTGGAGAAGATGTAGGAAAATTCATAACTGAGATAATTGCATATGCGCATGCTTACACATACACACACACAAACACACACACACACATATGCAAGCACGCACGCACACACACACACACACACACACACACACGCACACACGCACGCGCGCGCACACGCACGCACACACATACCTGAGACAAGGCCTGATACAGTTAAATATGAACAACAGATGTAAAGCTATGTGTTTGTTGTTTGTTTTTGTGTGTGTGTGTGGGGTTTGTTGTTGTTGTTGGGTTTTGTTGTTTGTTTGTTTTTTGGTGGGGGTTGTTTTGATTTGTTTTGTTTGTTTGTTCTTTCTTTGTTTGTTGTTGGGGGGGGGGGGTCTTATTTGTGTCAGACAAATGCACACACTAGGGATATGAAAAGTTCATACAGCCTACCACTTGTAACAAGATTTCAACTAAGGTTTAACAATACAATCAAAAGACCAAATAAGCTAGATATACCCTTACCTACACTTGAGAAATATGCATAATCAGTCTGTTGCAATACTGAATCAAAGACCCCCAGTTTATCAAACTGAGCCCATCCTCAATCTCATCATGGAAAACATAACAAAACAAAAGAAATCAAAACAAATGCTGTTGCTTAAATACAAACTTCTTTCTATAAAAAATATTGAGATTTAGACTCTTGAAACGGCGCAATGAATCCTCAAACAACATCACCTTGTGATTCTGTCTTTCTTCGAAACTAATACCAAAGATATGGACGATGTTTATACACTAAAAAATTATTTTCACGTCACACACTGCTGAGTCGTCTTCAGGAAGGAAGATCAACAGCAGAGAAAATGAAGATTTGCCTGAATATGGAATAACTTCTTTAGAAATTTGAAGAAGCGCTGTTTTATGTCCGACTTTTCCTTTCAATATGAATTGATCAGTTTTGTAAAGTTCAGCGTCTGCGGAAGATGATGAAAACCACACTTTTGTTGTACCGTGGTGATATTCTTTTTACTGCTGAGCCTACACCGTTACGCATCACTAGACACACATTCAAGAGTAAAACTAGTCGTAAGTATAGAAAAACAATTTTTGCTCTTAAGCTTATTGATAAAGTCCATCCCTTGATTTTTTTTTTTTAACTTTTTTCCAGACATTAAAATCACAGAGCTATAGATGATCTAAATTAACAGTCACCCTGAACTTGAAGAAGCTTCAACTGAAATAAAACTTGTCATACATCGAGGAAAATGGCTAACTGTTCTATTAGCAAAAACACATTTTAAGTGTTTAAGTTCCTGAGAAAGTGCTCTCCCCATCTCTTGCTCAAGAAGTGTTGATTTTAGGCACTTCTTTGCCCATGTAACCTTCACGCCAACGCCTTACTCTTTCTTGACTCCTGTATTAACTGTCCACATTTTGACTCAAATTTGATAAAATCCACCCATACAGTGCTGGGAAAATCGTGTCCACACATTTCTGTCACTGGCAGACGCACAGAGAAACATATTAATAATCTCTGGCCTGTGTGAAAACTTTTTTAGGAGTTTGGAAAAAGGGGAACTAAAAATACCACATCACAAAACTGGTTCCACATAATTCATGTTAACAAGGCTTGTACAAACTGGGACGTAAAACATTTTCATTTTACTAGAAAAAAAAAGTCTTCAAAAATGCAACAACAAAACCATTTTGCAAAATGATGACATGACAATTGTTCCCTAACAAAAACGGCGTGGTGGCAGCAAAATAAACGATATAAAGGATGAGATTTCTATGTTGTTTAATACTACGTTAATTAAAATTGTGCCAGCAGCCTCCAGTCTATCAGCTGCCAATGGGTACCTGACCCTGTTTAGGGTTAGAGAAGTTTAAGCTACAAAGAAGAGAAGATGGGTACGACCCTCAAAAAGCCGGTTCCAACAAAAGCTGAAGTATTTAACGTAGATAAAACCTAGTGAATATACTAGAAATAGAAAGCAAAGGTAAGGGGCTGGAACTAAACAGCAGGAAGACTGAAGTCATGGTGATCAGTAAAAAAAAAAGTTAAATCCCCTCATGCATAATAACAGCAAATGGCACAACCTTGACACAGTTTGATAAATTTAAATACCTGGGAACGATCATTTCATCAGACGGCAGATGCACAAGTAGCCGGCAGAATCGGCCAAGCCAAAACAGCATTCAAGAAGATGACAAACATTCTTACCAACAAATGCTTATCAATTAACATCAGGAAGAGAGTTCTTGAATGTTATATAGAACCAATACTGTTGTACGGATGTGAGGCGTGGACAGTCAACAAGCAAAGCCAGAACAAGATTGAGGCAGCCGAGATGTGGCTTCTCAGAAGAATGTTGAGAGTCCATGGACAGCAAAGAAAACAAACGAGACAGTCTTGATGGAGGCAGACACAAGTAGATCACTCATAAGGAAGATTAGGAAAAGGCAGGCAACATTTATAGGCCATTTTATGAGGAAGGGGGATTTGGAGCACCTGGTCCCAACAGGAAAGCTGGAGGGAAGAGAGCACCAGGTAGACCCAGAGAGAAAATGCTGGACGGACTTTCAGAGTGGCTGGGGATGAAGAGGGTGGGGGAGATGCTAGGGGCAACGAGAGATAGAGACAAATGGAAGTCCATGATCGCCAACGCCATGCGGCAGGGCACCTGATGATGATGATGAATTTAGCTTTCCTTGTGACCTCATTCTCCTTAGATCTCAGGTTTATGAGACAGCATAGACTTTTACCTCAGAACTGGCGTTGTTTGCTTTTAGGCGTATGGAAACATAAAATAGACTGCCTGATACTAACAATGCTAAAATCTATTTCCAGATGACATTCATTTTGCAAATTGCTATTACCTACCATCTGTCAACAACTTATGGGTACTGGCGTAATGTTCTTAGACTTGAAAAAGCTGTTTATCTTGATACATGAATAAAGTACTCACAGCTTGGTGTTTCGCTGTCTTATTCCAAATAATCTGAACTGGTCTCTGCAATGGACAGTGAAAATGTGTACCATACACAAACAGTTTTCCCCAATATTTCTGCCCAAGGCGATATCCTGCATATGCATATTTCCTCGATTGTTTTCTACCAATCACATGCCTTATTGTTTAGCGACACTTGCTATGCTGATGGCATTTCACCGTCTCGTATTTTGTTAGGCCTGCATATTGCATAAATCTATTAAATGTGACTTTTGTGTGAAGTTCAATGGGTGCAATTCTTTTAAGTATCGATTGGTGATACTTCTAAAATGTTATTCAACGTCAACCAATTCATTATGTGTGAAATTCGTGACACAAAACTTACAGGTTTATGGCATGTCAGCACACTCATGACTAACTTATCATCATGTGCCCTGCTGCATGGAGTTGGTGATCATGGCCCTCCATACGAATCTATCCCTTGTTTCTGCAAATACATCTTCCACCCTCTCTGTCCTCAGCCATCCTGAAAGTCTGTCCAATATTTTCTCCCTGGGTCTACCAGGTGTTCTCTTTTCCTCCAGCTTTCCTGTTTTGACCAGGCAATCTAATTCCCTTTCCTCATAAAATGTTTTTTGTCTTTTCCTAATCTTCTTTATCAATAATCTTCTTGTGTCTGCCTCCATCAAGACTGTCTCGTTTGTTTATTTGTTTGTTTGTTTGTTTGTTTGTTTGTTTGTTTGTTTGTTTGTTTGTTTGTTTGTTTGTTTGTTTGTTTGTTTGTTTTGGTTTTAGTTTTGCTGTCCATGCAACTCTCAACATTCGTCTTAGAAACCACATGTCAGCTTCCTCTGTTTTATTCTGGCTTTGTGTGTTCACAGTCCACGCCTTACAACCGTATAACGGTATCAGTTCTATATGATATTCAAGAACTCTCTTCCTGATATTCATTGACAGGCATTTGTTCGTAAGAACGCTTTTCATCTTCTTGAATGCTGTTTTAGCTCGGCTGATTATGCTGGCTATTTCTGATGTGCATCTGCCATCTGGTGAGATGGCCAACCACAGCAAAAACGAAATGAGGACCAACTCCTTTCTACTAATTTATCTCCTTTATCTTGCAGTGCAGATTCATGTTTAAGTAAACTAACAATTGGAGATTGTTTATTTGAAATTCGCTTCAGTTCAGTTATTTACAACCTTATTTATCCTCATAGATATTCAGTTGTTGAGTCACATGTTCAAAATAAACACAAACACAAAATCACAGACACACATGATAAGAAATTTAAAGAATTTAAATAAAGATTCACCACATTGCCCATGGACCCACACGAACCATGACATATCACTGTTTCACGCACACACTCCCGCAGACAAGTACTAGGCATCCATCAGTTAGCGTCGACTATGCATGATGTGCCCTCGTGTTGTGCTGAATCGAGTTGACGCCTCTGGAGCACCGTCTGCTGTGGCCAGTGAGGAAAGGCAGTCTCTGCCGCATTGGATGCACGTATGGATGCTGGCCATGGGATTGCTCGCTTTTTGCATAGCTCTCTTTTCCTCAGCTAAGGTCGGGATCTTCTTTTCCCTCAACTTGTTTCCCTCAGCGCCATCTGTTGTGGTCAGCTGCTGTGTCTTCCCAGCTCTCTGTGTTGATGTCCAGAGCTTTCATATCACGCTTGCAGGTGTCTTTGTATCATAGCTGGGGGCAGCCAACACATCTCTTGCCGGAGACTTGTTCACCTTAAAGGATATCCTTTGGGATACGTCCATCTTCCATTCAGCGCACATGGTCAAGCCAGCACAGCCTGCGTTGTTTGAGCAGTGTGTGCATGGTGTGGAGACCAGCACATGCTAGGACATGGGCGTTTGGGATTTTGTTGCTCCACTTAATGCCAAGGATGCAGAGAAGGCAGCGCCAGTGAAAGCTGTTCAGTTTTCGTTCTTGTTTGGCATATGTTGTCCATGTTTCACTGCCATACAGTAGAGTGCTGATAATGCAGGTGTTGTATACTGCCATCTTAGTTATTGTCAGCTTTGGGTTCTCCCAGATGCGAGCAGTAAATTGGCCTGAAGTTGCTGCAGTCATACCAATGCGTTTGTTGATCTTGGCATCGAGGGACAGATTGTTGCTGATGATGGATCCGAGATATGTGAACTGGTGGACAACATCAAGTTCGTAGTTGTCAATGGTAATGATAGATGGGTGTGTCCACGTCTCGGCTAAGCGTGTTGATCTTTTTAGGCTGATAGTCAGCCCAAAGTGTTTGCAGGCTTGGGAAAATCTGTCTAAGAAGTACTGGAGTTGTTGCTCAGTGTGTGAGATAACAGCATCAGCATCAGTGAAGAGCAGGTCTCTGATAATGTCCTTGTGCACCTTTGTCTTTGTTTTCAGTCTTGCAGGAATGAAGAGTCGCCCCTCAGTTCTGGTGTGTAGCACACTCCAAGCTTCCATTGAGTCTGAAAAGCATGCTTCAGAAGCATGGACAAGAAAATGCTGAACAGAGTCGGAGCAAGAATATTAGCGATGCTTTACACCACTTTTGATATCAAAGGATCCGGTCACTCTGCACTCGTACTGGATGGTTGCCTTCATGTCGTCGTGAAATGATCTGATCAGGGTGTGCAGCTTTGGAGGGCATCCTATTTTCAGGAGGATGTTGAGCAGTCCATCACTGCTGATCGGGTCAAAGGCCTTGGTGAGGTCGATGAAGGCAATATAGAGAGGGTTCTGTTGTTGTCTGCATTTCTCCTGTAGCTGAAGAAGAGAAAAAATCATGTCCACTGTGAAGCGTTCTAATCGGAAGCCTCACTAGGATTCAGGAAAGATGCGCTCAGCTAGCTTTTGGAGATGTTGGGCATACAATTTACCCTGACTCGGGCATACAGTTTACCATGACTCGGGCACACACTTTGCCTACGGTGTTCAGTAGGGAAATGCCCCTGAAAATGTTGCAGCTGCTTCTGTCTCTCTTGTTCTCATAGAGAATTTGGTACTGCTCCTTCTCTCCAATGCTAACAGAGAATATCATGTACGGGATGCATGAGGGTGTTCTTCCAGTGCCTGACAAGGTCTGGGGGATGCCATCATTACCAGGTGCTTTTCCACAAGCCAAGCTGCTACTTGCATTGCAGAATTGTTCTACTTGTTGGTTTAGGATCTAGCTCCTCCATGACGTGCAGAGGTTCGATGGCATCAAGGGCTGAGGTAGTAACGAATTTCTCCCCAGAGTATATCTTTGAGTAATGTTCCACCTATCTCTCCATCTGCTTCCCTTTGTCGGTGATCACCTCTGCACCAGTGAAAGGTGGGGTGGGGGGGGGGTTGTTCTGCTCTGTGCTGGACCAATAGTAGTAAGAAACACTGGGGAGAGCCAGACAGCAGAAAAAGTCTTCAGAGGAAAAACTCTCGTCAAGCAAGTGTTTCGTCCCTTAACTCCTGACAATCTAACGGGACTGAGCCGCATCCAGGTCATGAGTCCTGGATGAGCCGCATCCAGGTCATGAGTCCTGGATGAGCCGCATCCAGGTCATGAGTCCTGGATGCCCCTCTGGAGTCACCATTTTTTTATATGGAAATTTGTCCTCCTGGAATCAACCCCCCACATCTTAGGCAGTCAGGTTTCTCAAGGCAAGGTCACCCTTGTGACGGCTGTCTTAACCATTTGGCTATCGGTCACAAGTTCACTTTTGTTCCTCCTGATCCATATCCAGCTTGAGCTCTTTTCCGGTGCTTCTGCCATTGCCTTTAGGGCTTGATCCCCTCTTTCACAGAAAAAGAGACCTGCTTCATGAGATCATAGGCTGATGTGCCTATCAACCCCCTTGCGCCAATCTCTATGGCGAGGATTGGCTTGAAAGCCAGGTGTCCTCAAGCTGCTGGCTAGACTGGCATACTTTTCAGTCTTTAAGATATGGGCTACCTCCATTCTATTTTCGTATGGTACAGTTAGATCGATGAGAATCACATGTTTGGGTGAATGGGAATGGAGAACTATGTCCGGTCTCATGCCACTTTTGCTGATGATTTCTGGATTTTTTATTCATTGTGGGAGAATTCCTATGTCAGTCGTTTACTTTACCCAGCAGACCCTGCTTCCATGTTCTGGGTATCACATCTTTTTCAGGCCACTTTTTCTTGCCTCCTGCCATGTAGAAGGTTGTTGGAGCTTCTGGCGGCAGGATGTTTCCTCTGACAGAGCTGGTCGCAGTGCTGATCGCTTATGCGATCTCTTGGAGCATTAGATTGTGTCTCCATGTCTACCTTTCTTGGGTTACCGCTACCTTGCATAATCTCAGGACATGTTCCACTGTCTGTTTGCCCTGGCAGAGCGGGCAAGCAGGTTATCTGATTTCCCCCATTTCACCAATTTAGCATTTGATGGTAAGAGGTCACACATAGATCTGAGGATGAAACTGAGTCTGAGAGGGGCCATATGCCACAAGTCATTCTAGCTTAAACTTCTTTGGAGTGCATTTTCCCATGTCGTCCACTGCCCCTGTTGGCTTTGTTGAACTGCCTTCTGAAGTCTTGTGGCATCCTCTTCTTTCTTCATCTCTTGTATCACCATATCTCTTTTTGCCCTCCCGTTGGCCTTTGACCACCATTCCAGTTTTGTTTATCCTAGTCCCTGCCTGTTGGTCTTCGTGTGCCCTATTACTTCTCTGATCATGAGGTTTTCTTTTGCTGAGACCAGCACCTCCTGGACTTTCCATTTCCTACCAGTCGTCAGCTTGGTCTGGACTGATCTCACAACCTTATCTCCAGACTCTTCAAGCATGTTATGAAGCCTGACCTTTCCTCCCTTGAACTCCTCAACAATGTATTTTAGGGGTAGCTTCAGCTTTGCCTGGCGACATTACAGCTCATCGTGTATTTGTTGATTTTTGGCCTCCATTGATTCCACTGTGCTAGTGTAGATATTGTACATGTATATCTACAGAGGCCACACGAGCTTTGGAATCAGCATGAACTGCAGCACCATATTTTGTATTTTCCATGAAGGCCGCAGTGGTCTATTGCCTGCAAACTATATTCTGCTATTTGGGTGGACAATTAAATGATGAAGGGAAGTATGGAATTTCAGCTGATTTGGTTGATATTTAATGCTTGTTGCTAAGGAGTTTCTGACCATACCCTTTCAATTCAGACCTATTCTCTTCAACACTGTCTTTCTCAAAATGGCTGATTTGACCCCTCTCATCTTTGAAAGCCCATAACGTTTTTGTTTTTGTAGCCTGAAACTCAGCTTTAATACCATTTGAAAGCTGAGATTCTAAACTTTATAGTGATACCAAAACCTAAAAATGCCTAAACTGAGACTTATTGTGCCTTTTGTGAGAATGGGTCACATTTGTTTTTCACTGACAGAAATAGAACTGTTTGTTGTGCTTTTTGCTATGATATCGTCTTATTGTCACATTCCGTTGTTGGCTAGCAAATCAGCTGAACTTGTTATTTCATTCCTCTGAAAGATTGGGACTAAACATTATCTTGAAAAGACAAACTTTATGTTTTTTGGGAAAGGTGGCTACTTTTCATCAAAGGAAAGATGGTTTTATGCATGTGAGAAACTAAATGCTGTAAATTTTTATAATTACCTTGTACAACAATGTCAACAAAACAGAATTGTAATGTTGCCATTGACGGTAGGATAACTCGTGCAAAGAAAACTGATGAAGAATTGTTAAAGCTTCTATCAAGGTTGCAGTGTAATTCTGCCAAAGTTTTCTTTGAACTTTTTGGTGCCCAGATTCTACTAATGTTATTGTATGGCTCAGAAATATGGGAAGTATGAATCATCAGGAAAAGTATACCAGTTTGCTTGCAAGAGATTTCTGAAGGTTTCAAATAATTTTATATATGTGGAGTTGGGAAGACATCCACTGTACATAAATTCTGTAGTTATTTGTATTAGATATTGGTTCAGACTACTAAAACAGCACAACAACAAGTACTCAAAATGTGCGTACAACATATTGTTAGGAATTACTTAAGTATGTCATATAATCTGAGTAACTCACGTCCAAAACTTTCTATGCTATAATGGATTTGATCATATTTGGTTGTTTGGAGGTGTTGGAAACGAGAAGGTGTTCTTACAAAATTTTAAACGGAGATTAAGAGATTTGTTTCTGTCTAAAATGCATTTCATATCTTGAAAATCATCAGATGTGTAACCTGTACAGTGAATATAAAAGCTGTCTTGCGAAAGAAAAATATTTTGAATAAATCAATATGATCAACTACATAACAGCCCTCTCACAATTTCGAATCGGAGTCTCGGAAATAAAATGTCAGAGTTTGAAAATGCTGACGAAACATGTCCATTTTGCTTAGGTGTATAAGAAGTCGTGTTCCACGTCATATGTCTCTGTCCTCAATATACTGATCTGAGAACCAAGTTTCTGAATATCAGGCAAACTACACCGTTTCACGTTCAGATAGCTAACCTGTACATTAGTGAAAACAAGGACGTCATTTTCAACTACAGTAAATTCATTTATTTCTTGTTGTGTAAATGGTGTAAGTTACTGCGTGACCTACCTGGCTAAATTGCTGTTTTGCTCTCAGTTGGAAGAAAATAATTGCATGTGTATGAATGATTATGAAAGCTAATTGTGGTATGAGTGTATAGTATGCCCTTGTGCGAGCGTTTAGTCAGTATTAATATAGGCATGATTCAATTCTTTAATGATGTTGGTTTCAATACGACATTTGCCTATGTATGTATATATTTGATATTTGGTGTATTGCGGTAACGTAATCATGATGCGTTTGTAAAAACTACTGTAACCCCTATTGTGAGGGGCCAACAGCCTTATACAATAAATTCCATGTTCGTTTTCATTTGTTCTCTTTCTTTCATTCTTTCTTGAGAGAGCGGGCGCGCATTCCTTTGCTGTTTCTTCTTTGTTGTGGCGTCAGCTAGTCTTTCTGGAGTTCTCTCGGCTTCTGTGGTGGAGTGCCAGTTCCTCCCTCTCTTCCCTGTTGTTTTGACAGTGGGGTGGTTTTCTTGTTTTCAGCTCTGCTGGTCAGGCTCCTGTGTACACTCGGTGTGTTGAAGGTTCGCTTAATTACGTCTTCCTCCTTTTCACGTAACACATGACTGGTATGACGAGTCATCCGGCCATGTAGTTTTGATGATGTGGTAATGGACAATAGTGGTCTGCTGGCGCGCTGGCTTCTTTGGACACAATCTTGTTCTCTCACTCTCTCACTCATCTGTATCCCGTAACCATTCGTTTTTGTTTGTTTATTTTGTTGTTGTTGTTACTGTTGTTGTTGTTTTGTTGTTGTTGGTGGTGGGGTTTTTTTTGTATAGGTTATAGATTCTCTTTGTTATTTGTTTTATCCTCTCTCTCTTTCTCTATCTGTCTATCTATCTATCTATCTATCTATCTATCTCCCCCTCTCTCTGTCTCTATATCTCTGTCTGTCTGTATGTCTGTCTGTCTGTCTGTCTCTCTCTCTTTTTCTAATGAGTGATCTGTTTTAATTTTGCACCTGCATGATCGTTTTCATTTGTGTGCGTGTATAATGCATTTCTTATCCAACACTCCAACTACAGTAAACAACGACAAGTGATTTGGAAAAAAAGGAAAAAAAAAAAAAAGGAAAAGAAAAACTATATCATTATCATAATGGGACGGAGTTGGGTTTTTTTTTTCTCATCCCCTCTCTTTTTCATCTTCTCTGCATCCAGATTTGGTTAATTGTGCGTTATACTTATTTAGGCCATAGTGTGTGTGTGTGTGTGTGTGTGTGTGTGTGTGTGTGTGTGTGTGTGTGTGTGTGTGTGTGTGTGTGTGTGTGTGTGTGTGTGTGTGTGTGTGTGCATGCGTGTGTGTGTTTGTGTTTGTGTGTATATGTCTGTGTGTGCACGCGTGTGTGTGTGTGCTTGCGTATGTGTGTATGTGTATGCGTTCGTTCGTTCTTTGATTTAACATCTTTTCACTATTAGTGATATTAGTGATTTTAGATATATGCGTGTGAAGCTAAATGTGTGTTATTTTTGTGTTTCATTATTTTCACTAAGATTAAGTTCTGGTCTTCAATTTGATAATGGAGCGCACCAGTTTCCTGCCCATACATTCAGCTGATGTGCTGGTTATTGCAATACATGTATATCAGTGCCAGTTGTTGCATGTGTTCCACCTCACACCTGATCACCAGATTGTCTGCATACAGAGCAGGTTTGATGCCTGTACGTAGCTCAGATATTAAGTCAATGATGAAGAAAAGGAAGTTAGTAAGGGATAAGAAACTTCCTTGGGGAACCCCATGGCGCAGTAGGATTATTTTGCTGTGGTCATGGCTGATGGAGACACTGTCTGCTGTTGGAGAGGCAGGCCTTGATCCACTGACAAAAGCATCTGTAAATTTCTGCCATCTAGAATTTGACAAAAAGTCCATCAGTCCAGGCCTCGTCGAAAGCTTTTTGTAGATCTATCCAGGTTACGAGGATCAGATTTTGTTCCTTGAAAGCACCGTCAATCTCTTGTGATAGATATGTGGTCTGATCTTCCAACTTTTGGATTTGTCTGAACCCATTCTGTTCGACTACAAGGAGCTGGTTGGTTTTCAGATACAACCGGAGGTGTCATTCTAAGTTCTTTTCATGATCTTCACCACGCAGCTGGTCAGGCTGAATAAGTGATGGCAACAAGTCTGCTTTAGCTTCCTTCCACTCTAAAGGATACGTACCACGGTTGCCTCTCTCCATATTTACAGCGATGTCCCTTCTTTCCATCTACTGTAGGGGATTTAAGCTTGCATACTGCTGCCCTGCCTAGGTGGATATGCATCTAGTTGCTGATACCATCTGGACCAGAGGACTTCCTTGCCTTCACCTCCCTCACTGATGAATTGCGTTCAAAGAGAATAGGAGACAGCTTCGTAGGTCCCATTGTGTCCTTGTTCATGGTCCTTCCTCTTTGTTCTCGTCCTGCTTCTCGCTGCTAAGCTCTGATTGGGATGTTGCTCACATTTGCATGATTTTCCCTTTTTTTCAAATCGATCAGTTGCTTTTTTCCTATTTTCTTCAGTGAGGACTTGGCTCTGCTGATGTTCTTGTCGCTAAACTACTTGACAAACTGCCAGGACTTGTTTGTTTGTTTGTTTGTTTGTTTGTTTGTTTGTTTGTTTGTTTGTTCGTTTGTTTGTTTGCAAAACTCGTTCTCTCCTTCATAATGTCTCGCACTGACTATTGCAATTCACTCCTGTCTGGTCTTCCTGCCTCCACTATTCACATCCTACAGCGCATTCAAAACAATGCTGTACGCCTTGTACTCAAAAAGAAAAAAGCTGACCACATATCTCCTCTCCTGGCACAACTTCACTGGCTCCCTGTATCAAAGCGCATACAGTACAAACTAGACACCATGTGCTACAAAAGCCTCAATAACGTAGCCCCCGATTACCTGTCAAGCCTACTTGAGATCTATCTTCCCTCACATACCCTCCGCTCTGCCTCCGATCCTCTGACTTTTCGCTTTCCACGCACTAAGCTCAATACCTATGGTCCACGAGCCTTCTCTGTTTCTGGTCCACTCTCCTGGAACAAACTTCCTCTCTCAGTCCGTCAGCAACCTACTTTTGTCTCCTTCAAGTCCGCTCTCAAAACTCACCTTTTTTCCTCCGCATAAAATCCTAACCTCACTCAACCCCCCCCCCCCCCCCCCCCTCTGCAGCCTGTCTCCGCTCGGAGGGGAATCACATGGTTATAATATATAATTGTATATGCTATGCTCTCTATAATTTTCCATTGCTTTTATTCTTGCTTTTATTGCTTTTATTCTTTCTCCCCATTTATAGCCATGCGTCTGTGTGAGTGTGTGTGTGTGTGTGTGTGTGTGTGTGTGTGTGTGTGTGTGTGTGTGTGTGTGTGTGTGTGTGTGTGTGTGTGTGTGTGTGTGTGCGTGCGTGTGTGTGCGTGCGTGCGTGCTTGTGTGTCTGCTTCAGCGCTTAGATTTGATTTTATCAAGATTTTGCGCTATATAAATATTGTAATTATTATTATTATTACCTTTCGTTCATTCGTTTGTTCGTTCATTTGTTTCTTTGTTTGTTCGTTCGTTCGTTCGTTCGTTTGTTCGTTCGTTCGTTCGTTCATTCATTCGTTCTTTGGTTTATGGGTTGATTGGTTGGTTGTTTGTTTGGTTGTTTGGTTGTTTGGTTGGTTGGTTGGTTGGTTGGTTGGTTGGTTCGTTGGTTCGTTGGTTCGTTGGTTCGTTGGTTGGTTGGTTGATGGTTGGTTGGTTGATGGTTGGTTGGTTGATGGTTGGTTTGTTTGTTTATTTGTTTGTTTATTTGTTTCTTTGTTTGTTTGTTTGTTTGTTTGTTTGTTTATTTGTTTCTTTGTTTGTTTGTTTGTGCCAAAATCGTGAAAGCTTGTTTTTTCTCTCCAAAGCCTGCCATATGATTGCAACTTTGACCGAGAATCCGGCTTTTGTGTGCTACAGTCTTAGGTCATTTTCTTTTGATGGATAAAGTTCCCGCAGTTTGGTACTCCAGTATGGTTTGTACAGCTTCGTGGCACCCATTTCTATGGTTTCATTGACTGCCTAAAGAACAGTTGCATTGAAGTACTTCAAACACCATGCTGATATCTCTCTCTACCCTGGACTGTGGTGCTTTTGGTTGATTCATTGGTGTGTCCAAAGAGGGTCCTTTTTGCCACCTTATAATTCCATCGTGGGAAAGTTGACGCTGAGCATGACTCCACAAAGAATGTCAGGAAGACTGCTCAGTGGTTATCTCCTCCCGGTCATTCCATCACATCGTTGCTGACAGTCTTATTTATGTTTTAGGTACAGAATACGAAGTCAGAGATGGAAGTGGCCATCAGCTGGAGTATAACGTGGTGCAGTAAAAAAAAAAACTGTTTGAGGGGATGAATCTGTTGTCATCTTCAGTTCTCTACTTCCTCACCTAAACGGTCCATGTGCTACCCCGAGGTCTGTGAGTGGCTGTTGAGTGATTAGTGTCTCAGTCTTGCCCCACATTTGAGTGATTATTGTTGTCTCAGTCTTGTCCCACAATTGAGTGATTATTGTTATCACAGTCTTGTCCCACAGTTGAGTGATTATTGTTGTCTCAGTCTTGTCCCACAATTGAGTAATTATTGTTGTCTCAGTCTTGTCCCATAATTGAGTGATTATTCTTGTCTCAGTCTTTTCCCACAATTGAGTAATTACTGTTGTCTCAGTCTTGTCCCACAATTGAGTAATTATTGTTGTCTCAGTCTTGTCCCACAATTGAGTGATTATTGTTGTTTCAGTCTTGTCCCACAATTGAGTGATTATTGTTGACTCAGTCTTGTCCCACAATTGAGTGATAAGTGTCTCAGTCTTGTCCCGCATTTGAGTGATTATTGTTGTCTCAGTCTTGTCCCACATTTGAGTGATTATTGTTGTCTCAGTCTTGTCCCACAATTGAGTGATTATTGTTGTCACAGTCTTGTCCAACAGTTGAGTGATTATTGTTGTCTCAGTCTTGTCCCACAATTGAATGATTATTGTTGTCTCAGTCTTGTCCCATAATTGAGTGATTATTGTTGTCTCAGTCTTGTCCCACAATTGAATGATTATTGTTGTCTCAGTTTTGTCCCACATTTGAGTGATTATTGTTGTCTCAGTCTTGTCCCACAGTTGAATGATTATTGTTGTCTCGGTCTTGTCCCACAATTGAATGATTATTGTTGTCTCAGTCTTGTCCCACAATTGAGTGATTATTGTTGTCTCAGTCTTGTCCCACAATTGAGTGATTATTGTTGTCTCTGTCTTTTCCCACAATTGAATGATTATTGTTGTCTCAGTCTTGTCCCACAATTGAGTGATTATTGTTGTCTCAGTTTTGTCCCACAATTGAATGATTATTGTTGTCTCAGTTTTGTCCCACAATTGAGTGATTATTGTTGTCTCAGTCTTGTCCCACAGTTGAATGATTATTGTTGTCTCAGTCTTGTCCCACAATTGAGTGATTATTGTTGTCTCAGTCTTGTCCCACAATTGAGTGGTTATTGTTGTCTCTGTCTTTTCCCACAATTGAATGATTATTGTTGTCTCAGTCTTGTCCCAAATTGAGTGACTATTGTTGTCTCTGTCTTTTCCCACAATTGAATGATTATTGTTGTCTCAGTCTTGTCCCACAATTGAGTGATAGGTGTCTCAGTCTTGTCCCGCATTTGAGTGATTATTGTTGTCTCAGTCTTGTCCCATAATGAGTAATTATTGTTGTCTCAGTCTTGTCCCACAATTGAGTGATTATTGTTGTCTCAGTCTTGTCCCACAATTGAGTAATTATTGTTGTCTCAGTCTTGTCCCACAATTGAGTGATTATTGTTGTCTCAGTCTTGTCCCACAATTGAGTGATTATTGTTGTCACAGTCTTGTCCAACAGTTGAGTGATTATTGTTGTCTCAGTCTTGTCCCACAATTGAATGATTATTGTTGTCTCAGTCTTGTCCCACAGTTGAGTGATTATTGTTGTCTCAGTCTTGTCCCAAATTGAGTGATTATTGTTGTCTCAGTCTTTTCCCACAATTGAATGATTATTGTTGTCTCAGTCTTGTCCCACAATTGAGTGATTATTGTTGTCTCAGTCTTGTCCCGCATTTGAGTGATTATTGTTGTCTCAGTCTTGTCCCACAATTGAGTGATTATTGTTGTCTCAGTCTTGTCCCACAGTTGAGTGATTATTGTTGTCTCAGTCTTGTCCCACAATTGAGTGATTATTGTTGTCTCAGTCTTGTCCCACAGTTGAGTGATTATTGTTGTCACAGTCTTGTCCCATAATTGAGTAATTATTGTTGTCTCAGTCTTGTCCCACAATTGAGTGATTATTGTTGTCTCAGTCTTGCCCCACAATTGAGTGATTATTATTGTCTCAGTCTTGTCCTACAATTGAGTGGTTATTGTCTGCGGGGAACGCTTTAGGGGATGGGGCTGATAAACACACACGCTGAAAACATCGGTTGACATCAGCATATCAACATTTGAGTAGTTTGTTTTCAGTTGATTCCTTTTCTCACACTGGACGGAGTAGCAGGGAAGTTTCAGTCTTTTTCTCCTAATTTTTGTATCTGGTGTTTGTTTGTTTGTTTGTTTGTTCGTTCGTTCGTTCGTTCGTTCGTTCGTTCGTTTGTTTGTTTGTTTGTTTGCTTATTTGTTTGTTTGTTTGTAATCTTACGCCTCACAAAGGCCAGTTGGCTGAAAATGTGCGCCTGTTTTGTCTTGTTGTATCAACTACGCGTACGCGTTCTTCTTCTTCTTTCGTGGGTTTTTTTTTCTGGTTCTTGTTTTTTGTTTGTTTGTTTGTTTTAAATTTTTTTCCAAGACAGATTCATCGCACTCGGGGCATTTCCATAAGCGTTCCACCTAAATCTGCCAGTCCTCATCTTGTAAACTCTTTGATCTTGCGCAAAAACCCTATGCGCAGGCAAAGCCTTAGAATGGGGAGGGAAAGAGAAAGTACGAAAACGCTGATACACCAGAATGCATGAGGCATCAGCGTTGGGCAGCGAACAAGCTTTTATGTTGCCGGGGATGAGATTTGAACTCAAGACTAGAAATATAGAGTTCACAGCTAGTTCCATCAAAAGAGCCAGCCAGCCCTAATCAGCAAAGGTAAACAACTTTGGGTCTGTTAGGTACGTACTTGGGAACGCTGGAGAAACAGAGAGAGAAAGAGGTGGGGGAGGGGGGAGCAGAGAGAACGAGACAGACAGACAGACAGACAGAGACAAAGAGAGGCACAGAGAGAGAAAAAATCCATGAGCGCGCGCGCGCGCGCGTGTGTGTGTGTGTGTGTGTGTGTGTGTGTGTGTGTGTGTGTGTGTGTGTGTGTGTGTGTGTGTGTGTGTGTGTGTGTGTGTGTGTGTGTGTGTGTGTGTGTGTGTGTGTGTTCGTTCGTTATTTGTTTTAACGTCTATTCACATAAAAAAAAATTATGTGCTTTTAGACGGGAAAAAAAAAAAAAAAAAGGTTCGTAAAAAATGAATGAATCTATGTAATCATGAAGGCATTGTATCAATTAAGGTAACAATTAATGTAACATCAAACAAATTAACGAACAAAAGAAAAACAATCAGAACATTATATCAGTCAGGCTTCATCGGATTTCTCGGGGCTGTGTGGGAGTTACAGGTATAAAACAATTGGGCTGAATCAAAGGAAACGACCTACAGGACTGTGCAGTAAACGTCTAGCAATGTGTAAATACAGAGTGAAATCAGTATGCTTCTGTTTTAAGTTTGTAAATGACGCAGGGAAATAAGGTCGCATTCGCTGACAACACAAAAGGTGATCAACTGTTATGAAATCACCACAGATACATTTGATGGTTTTACTAAATTTAGTTCGAAGTGAATTAAGAGTTTATCTGTAAGCTAAAGTTATCTCTTGTCTTGTAAAACCCTGGTAATTTACCGAGAAGGGGCGAAGGTCACATTGCGCTTTTACTTTGTTTTCTAATATAGCATTCATTTCATGTTCAGAGAGTGGTAAATCAAGTTTAGTACTGCCAGCCCTATTCATTGCTGCATTTTTTGCTATTCTGTCGACCCGATCGTTGAAAAGGATACCACAGTGTGATGGGGTCCAACAAAAAGTAACCTGTGTATTATTTGTTATTAAACAATGAATTAGAAATTTTATCTCAAATATTAACGAACTATTTACTTTATGTTCGCAACATTTTAAGGATTGTAATGCAGATTTCGAATCTACACATAATAGGATACTAAACAAAGTTATGGGTAGATCTACTATATATTTCAGTGCCATTAGGATGGCAACTAATTCAGAAGTGAAGATTGAATGTCCCTGTCCTAAAGAGTAAGCCTTTTCTACTTTAAATTTAGGAATTAGAAAGCCAGCGCCTGCTTTACCATCATCTAGAACAGAGCCATCTGTAAAGATTTTTAAGTAATGTGAATATTTTTTGTGTAGATGTGACAGAACATCAATTGCTAACAAGTGTGGATTAATATCTTTTGTCAGGTCAGTATCAGTGTAGTTGATATCAAAAATAGCATTGGACAGTTCCCAGGGGGGTAGAGGACAACATATCATTTTATGTGAAACTTTGTTAGGTAATACGTGAGAAAGTTTGAAGAGCTCATTTGTGTAAGTGGATATTGTTTCTTGTGACTTTATTGTTCTTGCTCTCTTGGAGAAATGGATGTCAGACCGAATTTTAAGTTCCGTACTGGCATAATTAGCTACTGCATTTGCTCTAACTATATATTTAGCAGTTGATAACTTCCTCCAATCTTCCAAGGGAAGGATGCTGGCTGTTTTATATACTTCTTGTGTTTTTGTATACACCGGTACCCCAAGAGCACATTTAATAGCTTTACTATCTAAGCTTTGAAGTTTTTTCAAATAGCATTTTGGAGCTGAAAAATAGACCTCTTGACCATAAGCCAACTTAGATCTGACTAAAGCTGTGACAAGATGTAACAACGTTTTAGTGTCCTGTCCCCAGGACTGTTTATTAATAATTCTTATTAAATTATAGCTTTTCATAGCTTTACATAACAAGGCATCAATATGTTCTTTCCACTGTAAACTAGAAGTCAATTGTACTCCCAGAAATTTCACGTGAGTAGTATATTTCAGTTCCTCATCACCAATTTTAAATAACGGTACTTCTTTCGGACTGAGACCATTATTAAAAAGCATCATGTGTGTTTTTTCATTGGATATTTCCAGACCGTTAACTGTCAAGTAAGTGGAAATATTATTAATTTCATGTTGATAGACCTTTTTAATGTATTTTATTTCTCTCAAGGAAGTCTTCCTTTTTAACGAAACATTCATCCAGATCGCTATATCATCAGCGTACTGAGCAACGTTTACATTGTTTGAAACTTGAGTTGGTAGGTCATAGATCAAAATATTAAATAATAGAGGAGATATTACGGAACCCTGAGGAATTCCCATGTTTACAGATCGTTTTTCAGAGTATGTATTACCTATTTTAGCGACTATACTTCGGTCACTTATAAATGTTTTGATAAAATTATAAAGATTACCGTTGAGACCAATATGTTTAAATTTCAACAAAAGTCTCGCATGCCAGACTTGATCGTATGCTTTTTTAAGATCAAAGAAGGTAGCTAAGACATTTTTCCTTTTAGCAAACTGATTTTTTATTTTTAGTTGTTAACTTAACTAAATGGTCTGATGTTGATCTACCTTTTCGAAACCCAGATTGATTGATAGGTATTATATTATTTTTCTCACAAAAGTAACTCAGTCTATTCACTATAATTTTTTCCATTAGTTTTGAAACATGGCGAGATAGGTCTGTAACTACCTGGATCTGAAAGGGGTTTATTAGGTTTTGGTATTGGTAACACAATCGAAGTCTTCCAAATGTCAGGTAAGCAACCACTTTCCCAGCATTTTAGTATGATATTGTGTAAGTATTCAATCCATTTCTCTGGTAAATGATTTAAAAGGGTATATGAAATGCCATCCAGTCCTACAGTCGATTTTTTGTTGTTCAACGAGAGAAGGGCATCTTTAAGTTCTTTTAATGTAATTTTTGAATTTATGTACATGTGACTATCAGGGGCAGGATCTGAGTATGCGACGGACTCTTCAATTTTCGTCTTTCCTCCCTTAATGGAGTAGACAAGCTACTGGAATTACTTGTTCTTGAAAAGAACTGTACAAATTCTTCAGCTTTCTCAGATGACGAAGGAAAGTCTTTATCTTTAATCTTAATAGGAAACTGTGGTAAATTAAAACCATTTTTCATTTCAACCATTTCGCATTGTTGTCTAAAGTCCGTAGCCAGTCACTATTTTCACTATTAGGCCCGCGTGGATAATACACAGAAAGTATGTTTATAGATGACACAGAGTTAATCTTCACTTTCACAGCCACGCAATAAACACCGTCAGTGCCCTTTGGCACAGGGGACGGAATGATTTTATAATCCACGTCTTTGCGTACATAAACGGCTGCATAAATCTTTGAGTTATTGTCACAGACGTGTGTCACTGGAGGAAAGTGATAATCTTCTAACTTAGGTAATTTGCAATTTGCCACATTCAGTGACTGTAAGGCAGCAATATGATGCTTATTTACGGATAAATATTGTTGAAGATGAGGATGATTAATATTCACTGATCGACTGTTCCATTGAAGAATAGAAAAACCAGTGTTATGTTGATTTTTGACTTGCATAACTACCCAAAACCAATAGTAGATAATTACATATATGAAGAATCAAAAAAATTAAACGAAAATAAAATCAAGATGAAGATAACTTTGGCGAAAGGAAACACACCTATGAACACCTAGCCTATAGTATAAGCGACAATAAAAACCAATAGAAGAAAGTCGCTACTATATGCAGGTTGACGCTGGTGCATTCACTACTTAAATACAGGATCACCAATCACAAAAATCTCTCAATGGATGGAAATAATTATGACTGGAGATGTTACCATTCCACCATGGACACTGAGACTGATTGACATGGGGTGTTCCTGAATAATAGAATGGATCATAACTAGTGTTATAGGTGGTGAACGCATAGTTTTGAGACTTCCTGCTTGGATGACGAGGTTTCCGCTTTTGTGACTCCCAGAGGACATTGTTGACATGTCTGCCGATGTTCCTGGAAAGGATGGAAGAGCCATGTCGATTGGGATGTACAGTGTCCTTGAAAGTAGGGTTGAATTTGGACTTCAAATTGCCATGATCCAAGAACGAGATGTTGTTACGACCATACAGCTCAGAGTGAAGCAGGGCGTTTGGGAGATCTATTTTTATTTGAAGGACCTTGTCTTTCACTGGGGCTGTTTTGCTAAGGATAATTTTGCTCTTGGGATATGTTGTCATAATCTCCTCCACGGCTTTCATTAGTTTTTCAGAGACAATTCCGGGTTCACTGGTCTTCAAATCGAACAGTCCACAATGTATGACAAAACAATCAAATTGAGCGGTAGACGATTCTTTCAGGAACTGACAAATGTTGTCTATAGAAGAAGTTTTCTTTGTTTCAA
Source organism: Monoplex corrugatus (assembly GCA_030674185.1). Classification (NCBI taxonomy): domain Eukaryota; kingdom Metazoa; phylum Mollusca; class Gastropoda; order Littorinimorpha; family Ranellidae; genus Monoplex; species Monoplex corrugatus. The sequence goes on from JAPXFY010000285.1 coordinate 55,629, forward strand.
CAGTGAAACCATATGAATTACCAAGTCTGTGACCATAAACACCATTTAATATTGTGTCGTGTAGAAGGAGAACTGATGGTAGAGCAGTGTTGACTTTTTCTTTTTGTGTATTTTTGGATGTGACGCGAGAGGCAGCTTTCCCGTCCATGTGTTGTTTTGATATCTTTTTCGTCATCGGCTTGACGTCATTTTCCTTGCGCGTGATTTTGTTCCCCATGTCGTTAGATTTGTTTGATCGTTGTTTTGTTGATTTTGATGTTTTTGTAAGGTTTGGTGGAGTTGCAGATGTTGGTGGTGGGGTGACTGATGTTGTAGTCACCCGTTTAGCTGCCTCTGCATAAGAGATGGGCAGCGGTGACGGACGTGGTTTGTCTGTGTGGTTGGGGTCTGTTTGTGTCCCAACAGACACACAGACCAGCGGCATCCTTCCACTTGAAAGTGCCCCACTGCCCATCTCTTGTACATGGTCACTAACAAGTTTCTCTAAGGACAGAATCCGGTCGGACATCGCGAGTACCAACGATTTTAACTCACTGATGGAGTCGCTGCGGAGGTCTGTCCCTGGGCCGAGGTCAGTTCTCCTCTTCGCTACAGGTGAAGCGGTGACAGCCTTCGCAGCGTTGATGGATCTCTTGCTTCCACCAGTGATGTTGTTGGCGTTATCGTCATGTGTGTGTGTGTGTGTGGTGTGTGTGTGTGTGTGTGTGTCGTGCGTGTGTGTGTGTGTGAGAGAGAGAGAGAGAGAGAAATAGAGACAGACAGATAGATAAACAGTCAGACAGACCGACTGACAAAGAGAGAGAGAGAGACATACAGACAGACAGAGACAGAGAGAGACATACAGACAGAGACAGAAAGACAGAGACAGACAGACCGATGTAGAGAGAGATAGACAGACAGACAGACAAACGGAGACAGAGACAGAAAGACATAGAGAGACAGACAGATAGATAAACAGACAGACAGACACGAAAAGAAGTATTAGAGCGCGTATTTCATACAGCCAGACAAGACAGGCGCACATTTTCGGACAACTGGCCTTTGTCAAGCGTAAGATCGCAAACAAACAAACACCGGATACAAAAATTAGGAGAAAAAGACTGAAACTTCCCTGCTGCTCCGTCCAGAGAGAAAAGGACGGACGCAGCAGCAGGGAAGTTTCAGTCTGAGAAAAAGACGGACAGAACACCAGAGAAGTTTCAGTCTTTTTCTTCTAATTTTTGTATCTGGTGTTTGTTTGTGATCTCACGCTTGACAAAGGCCAGTTGGCCGAAAATGTGCGCCTGTCTTGTCTTGTTGTATTAAATACGCGATCTTCTTCTTTTTTCATGTTTTTTCTGATTCCAAATTCCAATGAATCCGAAACAGTGCACTTGAACTTTTCCTGCAAGAGAGCAAATAATACAATACAAGAACACTCTTTGCAAAAAGTATGTACGCTTCCTATCAAAGTGAAAATTGAGAATAAAACTAACACATTCTGCTTTCAAAATCTAAATTCGAATACCATGCCAATATGTGTCAAAACGCCTTTTGTCCCGCAAACCTTCCAAAGCTGTCAGATCTCTGTGATCTTCTTCCTAATCATGTTTGAATTCTCTTTAACTTATTGTGGAAAGAATTCCTTCTTTGTTTTTGGCCCAGCAACAAGGATCTAGTTTCCAGTGTCTTTACGAAGCCTTTCTATGTCCAGTCGTATTGCAGCAAGTATCTGTGTAGGAAGTTAGGAGAAAAACAGGTTCTCTAGGTTTTGTGTGATGGTTGTGTTTTCCTTAGGCCATGGCCATAAGATCCACTCTGTGAGCAAGGGGAGCTAGCGTTTTAGGTGCCCTTATCTGCTTGACGGTTCTGTCCAAGGACACGAAGAATCTGTTTTAGGTGAAGCCTTGCCAAGTGCCATCCCGACCCCTATCCTGATAGAAACCGTACAGACAACTAAAAAATTGGAAGAAAAAATTTACAATGATATAAGAGGGAATCAGAGCACCTAGAAATATATGCTGGTGTCAAAAATGATATACCTGTTATCACATCTGAAAAGGACAATTCACGCTTTTAAAAACAATACCAAACGTCCTAGGACGGGCGGCATTACGTCAGAATTTTTCACTTCTTTTGACCACAATTAGGTATATTAGCTGTGAGATCATTAAATGACTGTTTTGAAAAAGGAGAACTCCTCCTCAACGTCAAAACATGAACAATTATCTGTATTCCAAACTGTGATAAATGCAAAGTCTTGATAAGAAAAAACAACAACTGGAGATCAGTTGTATTTAAAATATTATTTACAGGATCGGTTCAGCGTGTGTAATGCTCATAAACTAAAATCCATTTTCAAGTTCCTTGATGAACAATTAACAGACTAGTTTTGTTGCAGGTAGATTTCTGGGTGATGACGTTTGTTTAATTTATGATGTGATCACTACATAAACAATAGAACGAACAGGACTACCTGCAGCACGCGTTTCGGGGATGTAAAATGATGCATTCCTTTGGCAAACACTCGAAAGAATAACGAATAACGTTTGCCCTCAAGTAAATGTTTATTTTCATAAATATTAATGCAAAGATGACGCACCATAGATGAATTAATAAGAAAGTGTTTGAAAACAGCTTACAACAATAAAATAACATGCATTCCTTTAAATGTCATATGACCAGTTTCATAAATAATTGGTGTTCATGCAAAGCATTATGATGAACATGTTTGTAGGGCCTACTTTAAACGCATACATGCAACAAATAAATATTGTATTAACGTGTATCTCAGTCTGTCTGTCTGTCTGTGTCTCTGTGTCTGTGTCTCTCTGTCTCTCTGTCTGTGTCTGTGTCTCTGTCTGTCTGTCTGTCTGTCTGTCTGTCTCTCTCTCTCTCTCTCTCTCCATATACACATATAGATATATATATGTAGATGTATATACAGATACATGCAGATATATATACATACATATATGTATATATATATATATATATTGTGTCTGTGTGTGTGTATGTATGTATTGTGTGTGTATGTATGTTTGTGTGTGTATGTATTATGTAATCTGTCCTATTTACTTTGTACCTTGTAAGGCAATCGCAATATGTATGTAGTGTAAATGAAAGCTGGGTGTTTGGATATTTTTTTTTTTTTTATGTTTTGCTTTGTTCCCAGCCCATTTCTTAGATATTTTGTTTGGTTTGTTCTGTTTGGTCGAAAAAAATTGTAGATTTTTGTTTCATAAAATGCAAACAAAAAATAAATCTTGCAAAGAATACAACAGATAACAGGTTAACTTTTCCATTCAGCCACTGCATGCTCAAAACAAACAAACAAAAAAACAAACAAAACAAAAAACTAAAACAAACAAGCAATCAAAAACACTAACAGAAGAAGGCCATGTTCAACACACATATACACACGCAGGCACACACACGCAGGCACACACGTGCACGCACGCCGCGCGCGCGTGTGTGCACACACACACACACACACAGAGGCTTGAGTGAGTGAGCCCTGTGTCAACCTTTTTCCCTATTGTGAAGTTCAACACATTGGCTGAACATGGTTATTTACTAATTTTATTAATTTTTAATGCGTATAGCGCCCTCGAATTTTGCCTGGCGGTACTATCGTAAAGTTTGTTCACTTTAGCATGTGTGAAATTTGTGCGACCTACGGACTGATAAAATCACGGCTGCTTACTCCATCAGCGTGACAGGTTTACGGCATGTCGTCACACACTTGACCAGCTCCTTTCATCTCTTTATCTCGTTTATGTCGCAAAGTAGGTACAATAACAATGATAATAATAATAATAACAATAATGATAATAATAATAATAATTATAATAATAATCACCTCGCCTATCCTCTCTCCCTCGCCAGGATCGGTGGTAGGAGCCACGCTCGACGTCACAAGTCTTCTGCATGTCACACGATTGAGACATCTATGGGCGACCTCCTAGATCCCCAGACCACAGACTTCAACGATGTTGTTGAAATAGGAGGTGTGCGGTCGTCCATTCTTCTCCTCGCCTCAACTTTTCCCTGCAGGACCATTGATATCAACTCTGTTTTGGTGTTTCTGATCGCATGGCCTACATATTTCAGCTTTCTTTTGTTTCAGTTTCATTTCAGTTTCAGTTTCTCAAGATGACGTCTACACGCTCGGAATGAATTCCATATGCACTAACGTCACAGGTGCCATGTAATGGAAAAGATCCAGAATGATCACGGCACAAGCCTTTGAGCTGGCCAGGTCCTGAGGTCCTACCTAGACAGTTCCATAACCCTGAGGTCATAGGGGACTGAGGTGGCAGAGACCTCAACTTTTTCCTGCGCCAGCACCACGAGGGTGGCGCCCATCCCCTCTCCCTCGCTTCAAATTCATATTCATATTCACTATTTTTTTAACCAAAACCTCAGAAAGGCAAGAAAGTTAATTGATCTTCAAGGGGTGGGACCTGGTAAATCAACCAATCTCTCCAATGCTTTTTGTTTGTTTGTTTGTTTGTTTGTTTGTTTGTTTGTCTGTCTGTTAGTTTCTTTGCTTGTTTTTTAACCAATGCCCTGCTCTTCACGATTTTCAACTGCCGTGGGATCTTTAGCGTGCGCAGCCAGAAGGCACTCAGGTCCGACTCGTTTTTCGTCCCCATCCGAAGGACTACACGTTCAATTCGATTTTCTGGTCAAACTGAGGAGAAAAGTTGAAGCCACAACGGGGAGCGAACCCTGGAACCTCGAGTTTAGTTATTGGCAGGAGAACGTCTGAATCATTCTGCCACTTTTCTCCTCTTTTGATGATCTCTGTTAGCAGTTGGCGCTTGACATTCAGTTCCATTAACAAGCTATCGTTTGTTCTTCTGTCTGTCCATTTGACTCTGAGAAGTCGTTTATAGAGCCACATTTCTGCTGCATTGATTTTCTTTTCTTCGTTTTTATTAGTGTTCAGGCTTTGCAGCCATACATTAAAACAGGCCGAATGAAAATGTTTAGGATTCTTGGTTTTGAATCTTTGGGAAGCCCTCTGTCTTTCCATACGTTTTGTTTAGCTGGACCATTTTTTGTTTGTTTTTGTTTTGCCATGCCAATTCTTGTTATTACATCTTTGGTGCAGGAGCCGTTATTTGCTTTTACAGATCCTAGATACTTTAAATGTCTATTTCATTTATTTGAATGTTTGGATGTTCCTGGCCTTCTTTTTTCGCTATGTGCATGACCTTGGGTTTGTTTGTTTGTTTGTTTGTTTGTTTGTTTGTTTGTTTGTTTTAACATTTAGTTTCAATCCTGCCCTGCAACCTGCTGCATCTACTCGGTAGACAATTATCTTTCATGCTTGTGATGTTATATGCCGTTAATACATATTTCAGATTGGTGATGTTTCATCTTCCAATCTTTATTCCTGTCTCTTCCAAGTCTGCCTCTCTAATGACTTGCTTAGTATATAAGTTAAAAAGATGAGGCGAAAGCATTCAGCCCTGCCTGACTCCTTTTTTAATGCCAAAATATTCGCAGTGTGCACCAGTCCATCTGATGGTCGCTCTTTTGGTCTTCATATAATGCTGCTATAAATGACATCAAGTGTTTGGGGAAGTCCATCTTTGCCATTGTGCTATACAGTTGATGATATATGACACTATCAAAGGCCTTGCTGTAATCGATAAAGGTAATGAAAGTTTCTCGGTCGCTGTTCCTTACTTTTTCTATCAAAATATGTAAGACAAATAAAATGTCTGTTGTGCCCCTGTTGGATCTTAACCAGTCTTACAGTCAAACAGTTCTTCTTTTATTTTTTGTTTCGTTCTGTTCAGTATGATGATTAGCAGTACTTTACTGGTGTGGCTGATCAGAGCGATGGTTCTATACTTACTGCAGTCCTTGGCATTCCCATTTTTATATAGCATGACAAATTCTGAATAATCACTATCATCATCATCATCATCATCATCATCATCATCATTTTTTTTTTATCATTATTATTATTATTATTATCATTGTTGTTGTTGTTGTTGTTGTTATCATTATCCACAAGACGAAAGAAAGCTGTACGAAGACATGAATGAGCAACAACACACTGCGCCAGTAGGTAATGCGTCAAGAAAATCAAGGCCAGGAATCAAATCACTACACCAAGGACATCCACGTTGATGATTCAGAGAATAAATTTGTTCAGGCTCTCGATGCCAAGGGTCAAAACCTCAACTTGCTGCCTGCAAACGCGAAAGAAAAATGGGAGAGGCTGGATTAAGTAATAGTCCACAAACTAAATGCACTGATAGAAAAGTACACCCTGGAACACAAACTATCCGCACTTGGAGATATGGGTATATGAAACCAGTAAGGACGCCTATAGAGTAAAACACCCAAAGTTGAAAACACCTTAAAAATCTAGACGTCAACTAGAGATAGAAAACAGTCGAAAAAAAGAAGAATCTATCAAAAAACAAACAGAAGGCTGTTTCAATTATAAAAGGAAAGGCTTCGAGAAATCATGAAAATAGTAAAACAATGTGCCTTCAAATGAGCAGAATCAGCAAAGATATGAAGGAGCAAACAGAACAGTCCCGAAATTGCTTCTTGATAGATCTCTTTCAGTTTGCCATGGAAATTATTTGAATATCATGGTGGACAAAGAAGCTCAGGAACAGCATTATCAGGAGAACACATTCCGACCCAAGCCATCACTGAAGGATGGTACGATCAGTAGCATCAGCGAAAATGTTTTATGACCAGCCATCAACGCTGAATGAAATAAAGACATTGGTTAAGAAAATCAAAGCCAAACAATCAACTGGGCCTAACGGTATACCCTAGCTGCTGTAAAAGAAATATCTCCATATCCTTGAGTGATTCCACAAACTGATAAAATCAGCATGGAAGAACTTGAAGATCAGCAGCCAGTGGATGAAACCTGACAGAGCTTACATTCCAAGAAAACTGAATTCGAGTGACATCAATCTGTTAAGACCAGTGTCACTTCTGAACGTTGAGGGGGAAATCTCTGTCATGGCAGCAAGGCTGACTAAATAACTCATATAAAATGAGTACTTGGATGTGTCAGTTCAGAAAAGAAGTATCCTAGGAGTCTCTGGCTGTTTATGAAGCAATACAAAGGGCTACAGTGCAGAAAAAGGACGTCGATGTGCAGTGGCCACATCTGGCGAATGTGTATGGATCAGTCCTGCACAAGATCATTTAGATAGCTCTTGAGATGTATCATGTTCCAAGGAACATCCAAATCATGGTGAAGAAGAATTGCCATGGCTTCTCAATGCGGTTTCCAACAAATGTGGTTCACCACAATAGGCTGTGCAGTTTTTCAGACCTCAGAAATAGATACCAAATACCTCGTCTAAAAGCCTTCGTGGCTTCCAACAGAGACAGACCAGTCAAGAGCCTTGGAAGATAGTATGAAGACTCCTTCAAAAATGCAAGAGAGATAAAGAAATCAAACAAGTGGCAGAAGTAAGCCTGCAGGTTACAGACCAGTGTGGCCTCCTTGGTAAATACAAAGTCTGAAGCATGTAGTTCATGCTTATTCCAAATCCTCTCTGGTCTTTACTGGTATGCAATTTTAGCACTAGCATAGTGAAATCGATGACAGCCAAAATCAACAAATACACATGAAAATGGCTTTTTGTTCCACCTGGTCTCAATGACATTGCACGTTATCGTCGTAAGGCAAAGCTGAAGCTACCCCCTAAGTCCATCGTCGAGGAGTGCAAGGTGTGAAAAGTCAAGCTTCTGTGCGTGCTTGAAAATTTGGGAGAAAAGTTTGTCTGTGATATCAGTCCAGCCCAAGCTGAATGCTAGCAGACAATGGAAAGTCCGGGACGCAATGGATGCAACAGAGGAAAGCCTCATGGTCAGAGAAATAACTGGTCATACACAAACCAACAGGCATGAACAGGGATCAACAAAAGTGGGATGGTGGTCAAAGGCTAATCGAAAAACAGAGAGACATGGTAATACAGGAAATTAGGAAAGGAGAGACCAACAGGGGCAATGGCCAACATGCGAAGATGTACTCTAAAGAAGTCTCAGCTGAAATGACATATGGCATAGTTGCATCCTGCTCTCAAATGCAAAATGAAATGGGAGAAATCAGATGACCCTGCTTGTTCACTTTGTTTGGGCAAACAAACAGTCGAACATGTCTTGAGTTCATACAATGTAGTGCTAACCTGAAGAAGATATAGTGGAGATACAATCAAAGTGTACAAGCGATTGGGGGGGGGGGGGGGACCATGCCACCAGAATATCGGGCAACCATCTACACTGCAGGAGGCAGCAAACTGTGGCATGAAAAGCTGTGACATCTGAAACATGGAACGTGATCTGCTGGATGGAGTGAACGACTAGGAGCTCAAACAGATAGTCCAGAATGAAAAAAATAGAGACTACCCAGAAATCATCAACAAGAGATGCATGAAACCGGATATACTTCTCCATTCTCATTCATCAAAACAAATGATTCTGATGAAATTCACTGTGTCGTTTGAAAGTAGAATGGAGGAATCCCAGATCTACAAGACTGAAAAGTATGTCAGTCCAGCCAGCCACTTCAGAAAATCCGACATTGAAGTCAAAATCCTTGCCTTGTCATAAAGTTTGGGGCAAAGGGATTACTAGGTATATCTGCTAGGACCTCACGAAAAGAGTTCTCTAATTTGGGGAAAGAGAAAACCAGAACCCTGAAGGAAATGGAAAAAGCAACTGAAAAGAGTTCAAGGTGGATCTGGTCGAAGTGGAACAAAAATGAACTTCATAAGGCTTGAAATTTCCCTATACGCTGCAAGTATCCGATAGTTAAGTGGTCAAAACGTCTATCACAAAGGTGAAGCGCGGGTTCAAACCCAGATGGCAAGAGCAAAGACATGCGATCATCCTGGAGGTGCAGGTTTGAACCCAAGTTAAAAAAAGGAGACAGCAAAAGAGCATCCAGGATTCATGACCCAGATTCTGCACAGCCTCATTAGAGTATAAGGAGTTTAGGGCCGAAACGCTTGTATCTTCTGCTGTCCAGCTCTCGCCAGTTTCTTGCGCTGGTTTGACCACCTTGTTTTATTATACAGTGTTTTAAAATGAATACTGTTCTGAAAATACCTGTTGTGGCCATACACGACTACGCTAAAAGTTAATACACTCTCTAATGTGTGTATGAAAAAAGCACACATTGCCAGTTTAAAAGCAGTCATTTCTAAAGGAAAGCAACTGATTTAAGTACGTGTTCCTTGTGCAAAGGGCCAGCATGGCCATTTCATTCCATCACTCTAAGCACAAGCTTACTGCCAGAAACTAGTGGATCGGGTGATGGAATGAAACGGTTATGTTTGCCTTCAGAAAGCTGGAAGATATGGTTGGGGTATGGAAGAGGCAAGTTGAAGCATTTCGATTTTTCTAGGAATGTATGCATGCACGTCGTTTAGCTCACACTGTGCAGGCGGCATGCTGCTGCACAGTCTGCATACTCCGTCTTCAGTGGGTGTGCAGGCTGTGTGTTTTCACGTTTCCGAAAGCACCAGACACTGATATTTATATATAAATCACTTGCATGTTAATGGTGGGAGAACAAGCCAGCATATGACAGGACGAGATCCAACATGAGATTTTATCAAGAAGACAAACAGCGTGTTTTCTTATTGTGAGCACACAGAGACACAGACTTCGTAGGCCCCCTATAAGAGTTGAAGTCAAAAACGACAGCCTTTTCATTTGTCATCACTGGTGAATATGATGTAGCCTACAAACATTTGAATAAACGAATGTAATAGCTTAATTTGAATTAACACAAACAAACAAACAAATAGAAACAATGACATTTCAGTATACCCCTGTGTCAGTCAAACACAGTTCTAACGTCTTTGGCAGTTTGTCGTCATTCATCCATGTATGCCAAGGCGTCTTATGTCTTTGGTCTTGTGAGATTTTGTGACGCGATTGTATGAAATAGTGCATAATGGTGATGGGTTGTTTTACAGTCAGTGTGGGCCAGTGTGCACACACGCAAATAGCTTTTCAGGTAGATGTGTGTTGAATGATGATGATGATGATGATGATGATGATGATGATGATGATGATGATGATGATGATGATGATGATGATGATGATGATGATGATGACGACGACGACGACGACGAGCGACGACGACGGTGATGACGACGACGATGATGATGATGACGAGGAGACGAGATGACGATGATGATGACGATGATGATGACGATGATGATGGTGATGGTGATGATGATAATGATGATGGTGATGAACAACAACAATGATGATAATAGTAACAACAATAATGAAGAAGAAGAAATCATTCTTGTATGGCACTATTCTCTAAACTCATTGGATCCACTGCACATTACACATAGTAAAAGACGCACATTGCAGTATATACAGAACCCCCAACATATCACACGTACAGACAAATCGGAATACATGTTAATAAACACGCACAAATGAATACACACCAACTATGTCCAACCATACATACACATACATGTATAGTGTTGGTCATAAACGCACACATGCACGAATGACTACTCAATCGGTGGTTAATGTTATGATACATGAAGTACTGATTCAAGATGTACACATATTTATCTGCATACCCACACACAGATCCACATACATACACACGCTACCTAATACTTCATATGCATATACATTATACATCTATTGTACATGTTATTATGATCAACATCATCATTATGATTATGACTTATTATTGTTATCATCATAAGTAGTAGTAGCAGTAATAGTAGTAGTAGCAGCAGTAGCAGTAGTGTTCTTGTTAGTAGTAGTAGTACTACTACTACTACTACAACTATCATCATCATCATCAGGTGCCCTTCCGCATGGCGTTGGCGATCATGGACTTCCATCTGTCTCTATCTCTTGTTGCCCCTAGCATCTCCTCCCCTCCTCGTCTTCAGCCACTCTGCAAGTCCGTCCAGCATTTTCTCCCTGGGTCTACCTGGTACTCTCTTTCCCTCCAGCTTTCCCGTTGTGACCAGGAGCACAAAATCCCCTTCCTCATAGAATGGTCTATAAATGTTGCCTGTCGTTTCCTAATCTTCCTTATGAATGATCTACTTGTGTCTGCCTCCATCAAGACTGTCTCGTTTGTTTTCTTTGCTGTCCATGGAACTCTCAACATTCTTCTTACAAACCACATCTCGGCTGCCTCAATCTTGTTCTGGCTTTGCTTGTTTACTGTCCACGCCTCACATCCGTACAACAGTATTGGTTCTATATAACATTCAAGAACTCTCTTCCTGATGTTAATTGACAGGCATTTGTTGGTGAAAATGCTTGTCATCTTCTTGAATGCTGTTTTGGCTTGGCCGATTCTGCCGGTTATTTCTGATGTGCATCTGCCGTCTGATGAAATGATCGTTCCCAGGTATTTAAATTTATCAACCTGTGACAAGGTTGTGCCATTTGCTGTTATTTTGTATGAGGGGATTTCGTGTTTTTTACTGATCACCATGACTTCAGTCTTCCTGCTGTTTAGTTCCAACCCCTTACCTTTACTTTCTATTTCTAGTATATTCACAAGGTTTTGTAGGTCCCTTTCATTTTCTGCAATTAGCACGGTGTCATCTGCGTTTCGAATGTTGTTTATCATTTTCCCTCAAACCTTTAATCCAGTGTCTTCTTCTAGGTTTCTCATGATGTTTTCGCTGTAAAGTGAAAACAGATCTGGTGACAAAACACAACCCTGTCTGACTCCTCTTTTGATGTTTTGGAAAGAGCTTATATTGTTTTCTATTCTCATTGCAGCTGTTTGTTCCCAGTACATATTTCTGATTATTCGTAGATCTTCTCTATCAACATTGAGTCTCTCCAGTTGGTTGATCAATTCTTCATGTCTTACCCGATCGA